>JAFBJS010057789.1:33595-58471 GCA_016785265.1 Paraplagusia blochii
AACTACCTGGCAGATAGATAGATAGACAGACAGACAGACAGACAGATAGAAAAGGCTAATATCAATCAACAAGACTTAATTTAGTGACCTGTTCATTCAGTTTAATTATCTACAGCAACAATAAAGTAATAAACTAGGGGATCATTTAAATGTAATAAAGTTTTAAAACATTTCCTTGCAAAGCAGCTGGGAGTGGACGGTACAGTTACGAACACGTTTTCCCACCGGTGCACGCTGCCGTCAGACGTCGATCCGGCGTCTGTTAGCATGTCTCTGGGGAGCAGCGGGATCCTGACCGTCAGAGCTCACCGGGTTCGTTCTGTCTATATGCTTTAACACGTTTAAATTTTTTTTTTTTTTTTACATAGTTTAGGTCTCCTTTATAACGTCTGTTTCTGTTTTTGGTTTTAGTTGCAGTGTCTGCCCTAAACAACTTAGAGTCCTGGACTTTGGCGCCCCTCAGCGGCAATAAACTGAACACCTATCCGGAAGTCAAGTTAACATCCTTCGTGTTGTCCCCGTCTATTCATTTCCGCCCATCCATTTGCCAAATTTTGGTTTCGATATTTGGACATAAAATTATATTGTAATACGCTGACACAAGAGTAAAACATGTAATATGGTTAGCAAATCTGGATTTATGTCTAATAAAATTTCACAAATAAACGTTATGTTTTAGAACAATTTAGAACTGACGAAATCGCCATGAAGTCAGATGTATAGATAGAATACGTTTCGGGGTTTATCTGGAAAAATAAAAACCTTGATCTCGCCCTGCATTTCTTATTCTTTTTAATGGTTAAGTGAACAAATGTTGATGTTAATTTCAAACAAATCTAAATTTAACCTAATCATAAGAGAAAATTGATTTTTCTCTGTTACGTATATACATATTTCATGCAAATTTGATTAAAATAGTCCAGTTGTTTCACAGAATCCAGTTGTTTTACAGAATGATGTATATTTACTGTATACGATATATAGTACAATTTACAGTGTACTGCGTTTATTTAGGTATCGACTGTATGTTTCTACTGTGCCGTTTAAGTATGTTCTATGAGAAAATTAACATATATTGCAGATAACTAGAATAAACGTAAGGATTTTTAGGAAGTGACGTTTGTCATGGATACTGTTTACGGAAGTCAAGTGTGTTTAACGTGACGCTCGTCGAAGTAGCATTTGAGCGTACCTAACTACTACTTTTCAGGTCATTTATGTTGTTATGGCCAACACAATTGTTTTTATTTTACGTCTAAACCTTCGTTGAAACAAGCATAACTCAACACCAATGTAACTGACCCTGCACCGGCTGCTTAAAACGGTCATGGCAGAGTCGCGTTCTCCTCCTGATCCTGGATCTGTTGTGGTCTCAGACTGGCACCGGTGTAAGGAGAGCAAGGAATTCTTCAGCAAGATTCTCCAGAAAATGAGACGAAAAAACTTCGGTAGGAAAGTTTGTTGTATTTGACACCAGTATTTTGTTGACAATTTACTTGTTTTTCGAATCGTTTGTAGAAACAAACTGAAAAAGTCACTGTGCTGTCTGCCAGGCTTGTTGGAGTCTCCAGTGATGCCTCCTTACGCCGCTGTCGACACTGTAGATTATAAGGTTTTCATAAACGGGAAATGTGGAGTTGGGAAAACATCTCTGGCTGCACGACTTGCAGGTCTGAGTATTCCGAAAGTTCACTATGAGACAACAGGTGGGTCTACACTTTATAAAGAGTAAAGATAGAAAAGTCGGATAGTTATTTTTTTACGATTATTCGAATATTCGATATCAACCAATACCAATATCTGCATCTGTAAATGTGCGGTTTCGGAAAGTCTGGCAAAGCTCATGCATTGTGCAATCAGAATTTTTTATAGGAGGAAAATTGATAATTACAACAACAACAAAAACAACAACAAGGATTACTCAATAATGGTTAACTTTTTCTTCCAGGTATTGAGGTATCGGTCATTTACTGGCCAGTGAAGCTGCGCGACAGTGGCAGAGTACTCTTTTTTCGCCTGCAGCTATGGGACTGCGGAGACAATGCTTCACGAAGATTTGACCATTTACTCCCAGTATGTACAGATGCAGACTGACTTTCCGATAGATCTGTGTCATGTCCCAGAAAAGTAATAAGAACGCATTGTATTGTCTGCCAGTCCTGTAAGGAACAGGTGGATGCCGTTCTCTTCCTGTTTTCTTTCACGGACAGGACGTCTTTCGATGACCTGTCCAATCAGATTACAAAGTGGACAGAACTGTCAATGAGTCACGTTGTCAAAATGGTGGTTGGAACCAAGTATCCTTTAAAGTTGATTCATTGTGCTGGTACAGTCCTCTCTGGTGTTTTCCATGACACATAAAAGTTCCACAAGGTCCTGTCAATTGGCTCATAACAAAGCTTCTCTTCTCTTCTTAGATAGAATGACCAATTTTAATTTAGAACTGGATTTAACAACTTTACCAACTGGATTCTTCCTTAGCGTTTCCTTCAGGTACGATCTCTTCATGCACTGTGACGTGACAGAGAGAGATGTTCAGGTTTTCCGGGATACATGGAGGTTACCACTGCTGCGTGTTGGTGGGGAGGTAAGTGAGGGCCTGGGTGATGTGGCCCCCCTGTTGAACTGCCTGGCTGAACACTTGTGGCATCAAGACTGCATCGCTGCTGGAGCGACCTGCTGCCAAACACGGGAGAGAACAGTGACTGTGATCTGAACACTGAATATTTGCACGACGAGTAGTGATACGGAAACTTTCATGGGTATTCGCCAACCTGATATTAGCATTATTATGTAAAATCCTTTTAGATTGTTATCAGGTTTTGATAATGATAAGGATTCAATTACATGATCTATGGGTTTCGCCAAAGTCGCTGGAATCACTGAAAGAGACCTGTGATGTTTACCACAGTTTTGATGCATTCCGCTCCATATATAGTTATCAGCATCCAAATTGTTTGGACAATACAGGCAAGTTAATTTTGGATTTCTTCAGCATTAATCTATGAGCAACAACTTATGTAGTTGGTTGGAGATACTTCTGAGAATGAATGCTACTCTTGTGGATATGGCCCCACTTTTAACTGCTAATTTTGGCTGGCCAGTACGAGTGCTCCTACTCAAGGTCAAATCAAGACAATATATGCTGCTACTGCTAATGGGTTTTATAGCCCTAAATTAAAACATTCAGTAAAAATTGCAAAACTCAGTAAAGGACAGAACCTCTGTATTTGACAAAGTTATGGCTTATATAGAATCTGCTAAACAGTCAAAATGACTGCTGACTTTTCCTTTAATTTTCCTATGTAAATATGAAGATCTGACTGAAGTCACAGAAATGTGTACTCTAAAGGTTTCATTTTATTAAAGCTGTATTTTTTTTCTTTCATATGATTTTTTTGTGTTCTATATATATTGTGGATTTCGACATGACTCTGATTTTGATTGGTGGCTGCTATTAAAAGCTGTGTGTGACATGAGAATTTTTGGAATCTGATGATGGAAGGAAAAGTCCACAAGACTGAGGCCTAATCCTAGAAGATGCTACTTACGGTACCTTCCTCTAAACATTGGTGGTGCCTGAATACTTGAATAATGTCTCTCAATGTCATCAACTTGTTTAGAAATCCAAATAAATATTCCATAACATGTTTTTATTGTCAAATGTATTGTATTATAAGAAATTGCAGTAACCAGCAAAAAAGAGAAAATGTTAAGTTAAAAGTTAAAAAAAAAAAAAATCAAATATACAGTAATACGTTTATTTTTGTCTGAAACTGAGCAGCTGTTTTCCATCGTCGTTTACACTACCCACTCACATCTGAACAAACCCCGCATGTGAGACTGTGTGGTATCAACAATATGCTACTTCTTATTTTGTTTTTGGTTTATGGTTTAAGAAGTTTTGAGATCCAGTGTATTTGAAAGTAATTTATTTCAATTTAACCTGTTCAGATCAAGGTTGGCAACTGTAATTTTAAAAAGATTAAAAATTTAAAAGATTTTAGCAGTTTTGCTGCATCCAGTGCCGTCAAAAGGTCATGGTGATGTGGTTGATTAAAGCAAAAGAAAAAGTTTTTCTATTTTATTTACCTCTATAATAAATAGCCGAAACACCAATGAAAAAAAATATCCACTCAATAGTTCCCTAAACCTGGTGTGTCCGAGGTGAGTTTAGAGCTGCAGTGTGAAACTTAGGTGTAGTGAACAGACCACATCAGTGTCAGTTAATGTGCAGGTTAAAAACTCTTCAGATCTGAACATTTTCCCTTCAGTGAATGTTTGACAACATCTTCATCCAGGTCTCATTTTCTGACCTGGAGAGAAAAAAAAAGGAATTCATGAGAATTATTTAAGTTAATTAATTAATTAAGATTAAGACTTTCAAAAAAAAAAACCAAAAACAAAAGTTTATGGTTTACTTTGTTTGAGTGACAAAAATCATGGCAGTGGGGTGTCCGCTTTGACTCTGTGACAGGTGCAGCAAGAAGGAGTTCGCAGGTAATCCCAAGATCTGGCTCTTAAGACGCTCAGTGCGAACGTGTCGAGGAAACTCTGCGTGATCCATCACCACAAACTGCTGGTCCCTGAAAGACACCCATAGTCACGGAGGTCGTCCCGCAGGAGCGGACATTCCCATCAAACATCTGCACCTCAGTTACCTTCTGCAGGAGAGGACAAGGAGGTCGTTGAACAGGTGCAGGTAGACACTGATGAACGTGGGCCCTGAGCTGTAAGCGCCTATGGTGACCTGTCTGAGAGGACCATGGTGCACCAGGAAACGCCCACTTACAACCAGAGGAATGGCCTACACACACGTATAAAATCTAAGGTTATTTATTCCCCCCCCCAACATTGATTCAGCAATGAAAATGTTCTGAAATGAAGGGGCAAAAGTCCAACCTTGACTTTCTCAAACTGCAGGAGCATTTCCAGAGACACCAGCTCCTCGATCTGTTTCATTTTCTTAACGCCATTGTTACATTCTGTTACAGTCTAGACAGAAAAAGAAAGCAAATTACAATACTTTTTTTTTTTAAGTCTGATCATTAAAAGATCTTAAGACATTGTTAGACATCCCTAGAACTTGTTTTTCCTTTCAGCTTGTCCCTTATTTATAGTTTGACACAATAAATCAGTGTTTTGCATCTCACCCTGATCTCTGCTGTAACTCCAACTACCTCCATGTCCTCCCCCACTGCATCCACCATTCTCCTTCTTGTCTCCTACTTTGCAGCTCTAGGATAACTCTTATCAATGTATCCACTGACTTCAAGATTTTCTCCAAACTTTGTCTTTCTAATGATGATGTCATAGATATCATTAGAATACATGGCTTATATGACGAGGTCTCAAACCATTGGAGAAAACTCTATCCGACTGATGTCAACAGAATAAGGCCCAGCAGTTGTCATACTTTGACCCCTAACAATTGTCTGGTGATCATTGTGCCCCATGGTACTGGACAACCATGATTGGGAAGGACAGATATAACAAAAAGCTGACCAGCAGCAGATACATGTGCTGGACAAAAGAAAAATAGAATCAAGCAAACAAACCCCAACTCCCAGCTACAGAAGGTAAATCAACCAAAAAAAGTGATGCTTTGGCCCAGATAATTAGTTGGTCTATGTTATCGGCCCAATCATAGATATATGGATATTGGGTAACCATAATTCAGGTTATTCAAGTATTACCAGTGAAATTGTTCAGTTTTTCTTTTGAGAAATTCAATAACAATGCCTGGGTTTTGCCAAATTTGCACTTCATTTTTGGGATCCTAAAGGTTTTGCACAGTTTTGGGGTCAAACGGCTCCAGCTATGGGTTTTGGTTAATAGGGTAGTTTTTCGTTAGTAAAACACAATCCTAGTCTTTGACGCTTCAACGTTGCTGTCATTAAAAGTCAAACATGGGTGAACCTTTCCACATCTAAATTGGACTTTTTGTTTAAAAAGGTTATTTCTTTGGACAGAGTTAAATCATATCAATCTCTAGAATCCACCGTTTCAAAAAATGGTACCAGTGAAAGTCTACAGGGATGATGTCTGTGACACAAAGTGAAAGACACTGGAGAAGAAGGTCCAATCACCTTATGAATGGCCTGGATGGCTTTCTCCAGGTTCGACACAGAGTCAGAATCTGGTTCATTCAACTTCAGAATGTTCTGCATGACAAACAAATCTTCAGAACAAACAATTTCAGCACAAAAATAAACATTTCAAAAATCCAGACACTGACCTCAAGGAGAAGTTTAATACGTGTGATTCTCTGGAAGGGCAGGACAAGGAAGGACTTCAGGTTCTGCCTCTGACAGACTGGGTCTCCCTCCAGCTTCTTCAGTGAACCAATAAAGTGCTTGTTTTGCTGCCTTGTGGTAGGTGAATAGAAACACAGTGTTACATGAGAGTACACGTGACTTGTCAGGGCAGCACAAAGACGTACAGCAGCCGGTTAACAAGGGCCTCCTGGTACATCATATTGGTCACATATGGAACGTAGAGACTGCGGAACTTAGGGCAGTGCCGCAGAACAATATCTCCAACCTCGGATATCAACACGCTCTCTCCAAGCCGCAGCTCCAAGTCCAGGAGGAACCTAGGAACAGATTGCCACATCAATGCTTCAGCTGACAGAAGGCAAACAGGCTTTCAGAGAACTCACTTTTCACTGGCCGCCCTGATGGGACGGATGTTGGAAAACAAAACGTGGTGCTCCATCTGGGTCAGGGTCAGTCTCAGGTCCTTCGATGTGTAAAAGTGATCGACGGCGACGCCAAGGCTCCTCAAATAAGAGGCTTCAGAGCCGATGAGCTCAAACATTGACTTCGAAAGAAAAATGATTGTGGGATTATGATAAACACTCTTTTTTGGAAGACTCAATAATATTGGTCGGTCCACTTTATTGGCCCAATATAAACAAGATTACATGATATTGGTAAGATCCATAGAGGTTTTTCCTCTGATAATAGGAATCTGATAACAATCCCTGGGTCAAGATTGGTATTAGGTAATAGGGTATGTAGATAATCAGGAAAAATTGGATACCTGCAAAAGTTAACATAGGACATCCCCAGTACTTGCTGTATTTTCTGGACTATAGGGACAGTACAGATCTAAAACAAAAAGTTTGAGTCCAACTCCTTGGGTAAAACAGTACTGACCAACTGTTCCACCACTAAAATGTATGTAATGTAACACATTCGAACCTCCTGGAGCTGAATCTCTTGGCTGGTCAGGTTGCCGATCAGCCCTGACGCTTTTACTTCGTCCAGCTGGTGCCAGAGTGTGCATGGAGTCACTCTGATAGGGGAAGGTGAGGAGGCGGCCCTCTCAGAAGACTGCAGCAGAAGTTGGGACACCTCTGGTGGATCAGTTGGACTCATGCAGGTCTGGACACTCTGCAGGAACCCAGGTGATATCAGCTCTGACAGGAAGCTCACATTGAACCTTGTCAGATCTTTCTTCACCGTCTGCAAAGTGTAATCCTGATACAGAGGGACTGTGGAACAGAGGATGAAGAGTTGAGTCTCACAGTGATTCCCAAACATTGTGTTATGCCAGTTTTACTCAAATGGACAGAAACTATTATCTTTTATTAGAAATTATTATACTCTGCTGGCAAGACATTAAGGGAAAAACACATCTTTTTCTGCTAGGTGGCAGCAGAGAGCAATGGAAACTAAAAATTCTCAGTGTTAGTCTTACTAAACAGGCCCAGATTTTATTTAATGATGAGGTCAATGAATACGACAATTTATTCACAGCTTATTACTATTTATTTATTATTATTGTTACTATTATTCACCATTTATTATTATATTACCATTTTGTGGCCAATCATATAATATGTGAATTCAAAGTGAATTAGCAGTTGCTTACAGATATGGAGATACTTTGACTGGAAGGTGACTCCCAGAGCTTTATTTTCAGGATCTTCTTCCCTTGTGTGACAAAATAAAAAAGTTCTACAAATGTGTGCAAAGAAGTTTTTTCCTCCTAAGACAGTCTTACAGACTTTCTCACCCATTTGCATCTTTGTCCTGATCATCAAACGAAGATGAAGACTCGTAATCATCAGGCCCAAAGTTTGAGAACTTTTTCTCTAGATTCCATGTTTGCTTTGAGGCTACTGATTTCAGGGCAGACGTGATATCAAACTGAAGGAAACTGTCGAGGAAAAAGAGCCTTTTTTTGTGATAAACTATGATTCTATAGAGACCAACAACTTCCAAGGGTGGACTGGTTCCTGTATTTACCCATCACTCTGTGCTTGGTTTGGAGAGCAGTCGTCCTCCTGAGATGGGAGTTCTGACTGGAGTCCTTGAGTTTCTGTGATTTGTGCTTGAGGCAGGAACACTTCCATTATCTGACTGAGCTGAAAGGATTGTACATTAGTGTCTGGTTCCATTATGACTGTGGAGCCACTGAATCACAGAAACCACAGGTCTCAACTTGACTCCCTTGATCAGAAGACTGACAGAAGAAGCTCTGTGTTCTTCACAAGCTGCAGGTGTGTTCATCTGCTGCTGCAATTATCCAAATGTGTTCCAGCTGTGTGTGCTTCCGCAGCACAACATTGTTTTCTTGCATAGGTTTCTTGCAAAGTTACAAAACTGTAATAGGGAAAAAAAATATATGCGACAAATAAATGAGCTAAGCACTCAAACAACATACAAGAGAACAAAAACAAGTATAAAACGCAATAGTTTTTGGACGTAAAAGTTAAAAAAATAAACGTCGGTCTTGTGGAAATCTTGTCAAGGTCCTTCAGCACCTGATGCAACATGCAGGAATTCACTGTAAAAATTTAAACAATATAAAAATCCATCTCAGTTGTTGCATTCAAGACACAAAGTCTATGACAGCGTCTATAGTGACCCACAGATCCAGTCGTAGTCCCCATGTGAGGCCTTCGGCTGGACCTTGGGTTCTAGATATGCTGCTGTAAGTTAAGAACGATGGGGGTCTCGTGGCATACTGGGTCCCCTATCTCTCTCTCTCCACTCCCTTTTCCTTATTTACTTATTTATTTCCTATCACTGTCCCCTATCTCTTTCTTCTTCCTTTGACTTATTTACTCCCTATTAACACCCCTTTGCCAGGGACCTCACGTCCCCGGAGTCTTTATTCTTTCCGCAGAACCTGATTGCCATGGGCAGCCACTGGACTCATACCACCTCACTACCAACCTACAATCAGGAGTTCTCTGGACCAGACCTGGAGCAGATGGACTCCAAATGGACTTCCTAATCTATATTTCCTTAACTTAAAATTGGACCTCTTAATTTATAATTTATAATAATTAGGTGCTGTTAAACTGCCACTGTTTTGCCTGCCTGCCTGTCCGTCCTGGGTGCGGATCCCCTCAGCTGCCGATCGCCCTGAGGTTTCTTCCTTTTTTCCTGCCTGGGTCTTTTGGGAATTTTTCCTCAGCCGGTGTGAGGGTCTATAAGGGCAGGGGACCATTGTTGTCTGTTTTGTATTCTGTTTCTCTGTTATTTGTATGTAACTGTGTGTAAAGTGCCCATAGTTGTTGCTATGATTTGGTACTCTAAATAAATTGAATTGAGTCGAGTTGAAAGTAGGTTGTGCTTGGATGCAGCCCTCTGCTTACAATCTTTTTCTTCTCAGTCACAGAATTCAACGCTGGTAAGGGTTCAGCCTGGACACAACTTCCATTACAAGGCAGGAATCTCAGACTGTGGCCTGCGCACTACTATTGGCCCAACTATATGTGCAGTTATGTATCTGGCTCATTACAAACATGACCTCCAAATTGTAATGTGTGTTCTTCTGGAAAACTACAGAGCCGTTAACAACGTTCACCTAATTGATATATTTATCCCCAGAACAGGTGCTAGTGTTTACCTGAGCCGGTGTGATCCTCCCGCTACAATCTAAAGGCATCAACAAGTGTATCACTGTGTTGGGATGGTTGGTGGTATCAACATAAAATATTAATACAAATACACGCTATGGTAGAAAAAAAAATCATGTATTTCATGGATCTGTTGACAACACCGCAAGTGATTCTATAAATGTCACTAATGACGCACAGTAAAGAAATGAGAGTAAATAATGGGGATCCTTTAAGACACACTAAATAGCATAGTTGTAATTTGATGAGCAGTTAAAACTTCATAAGACGAGATCTTAATGCAGAACTGCTGATGTTCCCTCTGACGTCAAGCAAAAAATAATTAAGTTTCTCAGTGGAGGAACTACACATCTTTAGTGCTACTTAACGAAGTCCAGTTGATGAAATTAAACCATTTAGATAACGGACCTGGATGAAGGAGAATCTTTTCAGACAGTAAAAAAAAAGGTTGTACAAATATTTGCTTCATTTTATTTGCTGTTTAAAATTTCATAAAAGTAAATAATTCATTCTGCCTGAACAATGTTGATATTCGACCTGAACATAGATTATACAGATTATACAAAAATGAAAACCTTTAAAGGAACAAACACACACACTGGGATGATCCAACATGTGGATTTCTGAACAGATCTGGGATGATACATGGCAAAGTTTCAAACTGGTGATGGCGTTCACAACACCTTTTCTAATACACACACCAATTCTCAGGAATTTCCTCATCAACAATCACACAAAACACTTTCTCAGAAATGTGTCTAAAATGTACTCATGGTTAAGTGGGTGATTTTAAAACCAAACAGTTTCTTAATCAAAAATTAAGACATTTCCTAAAAAGAAAAAAATGATACCAGACAAAGTTCTCCTGCCCTGAAGAGCTGTGGAACATCTGAGACACTCCACATAAGTCAACTTGCCCATTGACAAACAACTTAATTTAGATATTAGCTAAGCAAATAACAGAGATGGAGCCAAAATAAAGTCATTTAACAAATTATCATTGTTTGGGAAAAAAGAAAAAACGTGAACTAAATAAGCAAAAATTTAATTAAAAACATGATATGGGTGGGCACCAAATCATCTGCATGCAAACACACCTCACATATGTATTATATCCATAAAAGAGTAATCAACTGTCTTTTTGGTTCCTGGGTCATCAAACCAGGACTCAGAATTTCCCTGTGTTTAGAAAGACATCTGGATCAGTAACAAGGTATAAATAAAACAGATGCCCACTTGGCTGGAGGCTGGGCTACATGGGCACAGTGATACTACGGGCGAGAAGTGCCAGCAGAGCCAGCTCCACAACACCATGAGCTTGTTCCAGTGCCTCTGCAGCCTCCCTGGCAGAAAAGCCCGCCGCTTGGATTCTCTGAATGTGCTCGGCTGGAAACTGTTCTACAAACGGGCGGGAAGGAAAATGGGGCGCTGCAGATGTCGGCTGGGGAGCCTGAGAAAAAGGAGGAAGGGATGAAGAACAAATGTTGGAGTCTTCGTCCGGTGAGGTGGCTGCCATTGACAAAGGGCTGAGGGAGGTCTGCTCGCTCTGGAGGTCAAGGGTCTCTGCTGCAGTGGCACCTGAGTCATGTCCATCCGCCAACCCCCTCTGTGGCTGCCCTTCGGGAGGTTCCCGGAACTCCAACTCTAGCGCAAGATCGTTAAAAGATCTTGGCTCAGACTGGGGAAAGATGATGACGTCGGCCTCATCATCTAAATTACGTCCTCCCGTCGTCATGTCTGAGTTTTCCTGATGACGAAGAGTTCGCTTTGTCACTCCGGTGTCTGGGTTATTTTCATTAAGACACTCATCCTGGTTTTGGGAATCAGGGACAGGATATTTGAACGGTCCTCCACCTGATACAGCAGCATCATGGTTAGCTTTGGTTTCACTGGATTGTGCACCAGATGTGTTGGCTGATGACTGGCCAGGCTGAGTGTTGTCTGGTGTCGGGTCCCGCAGTTCATTTGCTGGAGGTTCTGAGGGTGAGCAGGATAAGCTACGGTTCTGAGACTGGTTGTTGTTAACCAACAGCTCGTGGAGCTCCTTCAGTGCCGCCGCCAAAGAGGGTATGCTGTCGGACCTGGAGCAGAGCTCTCCTTCAGGCTGGTCCCTCTCACAGGTTACCACACTGGAGTCCATCTCGACAGAGTCCATTTCAACAGAACCTGGTTGCCCCGGAGCTTCCTGACAGACTGGGCTCGAGTCCTGCGTAGGGCAGTCAGTTGACTCCTGTTCCATGGGCTGGAAGGTGCAGATCTGCTCTGGAGTTGGAACATCTGAAGGGTGGTGTTCTCCGCATGGTATAGTGTCATCTGTGGCATTGGTACAAGGTGTCTCACCCTCTGTATGCTGAGATAAGACCAACACATCTGCAGGTTGAGTAGGTAAAGGAAGGTCATCTGGTTCTGGGGGCATGTTAGAATTGCCCTGGACAGACTGAGAGTGGGGTTGGACTGGGAGGATCGCAGAATCAACAGTCTCTGTGGGTGGTAAAGTCTGAGCGACCTCCTGAGAACTGGATGATCCCTCAACCGAGGATGGAGTCTGGTTCAGTGTGTTTGGAGAAGGCTGGGACAGATACCTAGTTTGGGCCTGGTCACAGGAGCTCTGGGGTGACGTAGATGGTGACGCTGAGTCTGATGTTGTGGGCAATGTGAATGGCGCGGGCTGAGGTGAGGTAGTTTGTCCGTCTGCAGTGTCTATCTTAACAGAGAATAAAATTACTATCCCATGAAACAAGGAAAAAAGTTTATGGGCTAGAAGTGTTGAATATCAGTCAACTGCTCAAGTCAAATTCAATAGGTAGATTATCAGGTACGACATCAACCAAACCAATCAAGCAACAAAATAGCAAAACAAAGTGATACAAAGCAATGACCTAAGCACTGGCCATGGATTTGTGAAGTTCCAGTACCTGTTTGGTCGGGCCCTTCTCCAGCTGCCTCCAATATGCATCAGTGTTGTCCTGTTCAGAGGTTAAGGCACACACACCACACACATCATGCAAAGGGATGGAGAAAGTTAGCAGTCTCACACAAGGCATGCTCCAAACTAATGTTTGCGTGCTGTGACCCACAGAGGTCACAGCACCAAGTGGAATCGATTTGACTGCTGCTGCTTGGGAAACTTGATCTGACAATCGTTTTTGGGGGTTGTAACGGTACAAACGGATTCTGGATATTTCCAGAATAGAGTATGGTCATCGATCCCTTTAGGTCTGCTGTTTGATTTTTTTTTTTCTGATGTCCGTTATTAACTTTTTGTTGATATATTAATATTGTCCGAATGCATGCAATCCCCTGACTCTATAAATGAGCTGCAATGCTGCCATTTAGTGACGTTCACATAAGTCGCTTAAACTATTTGACAAAACCCCGAGGGAAACCAATATCACCTAATTATGCAAATATCGGATGGTAATATCAGTAAGCTTGAAATTATTAGGTGTACCTTGTTTTTATTTTCCATGAATGGCAGTAGCTTTAGAAAAAGGGAAAAGGGTAGTGAATATTTTTAGAAGTTGTGATTACAAAATTGAAATAATAAGATTTTAACTTACTCTGGGTTTGACTGGTACTGATCTATGAGCTGCACACTTCATACACGTCATATTACTTCATATATTTTTTACTTTTCTGACATTTGTTGATAATCAATAAGTTTTTATTATTTGTTTATAGAAGGAAAGTTAACTGCTTCCATTTACTTCACTTCTACGTATTTCTTCTTTTCTATCAAAATAATAGCACATCATTTACAACTTCAACTTTAGTATATCATTTTATGAATCAACAGTATTATTCTGTAAACGCTCCTCATACTGTCAAACTTGGGTGTAGGTTGTGTGAAGTTTGTAGGAGGCTGTATACAAACAACAACACTCAGCAGGAGTCACCGCCACCCCCCTTTTCTTTTCTTTACCGTTCAATGACTTAAATCACACAGATTCTTTTATTTTTCTAATATGATTCACTGTTGCGGTGATATGAGATGATTAGTTGAGAAATAAAATGGATCCAATGATGAAACTGATAGTAAGAAGCTCGAGAGAGCACATGCATATGTGGTACTAACTAAGCCAAAACAAAAGCTGAGTGAAAACCAGGCTGAAGATCCAGGATGACAAACTTATTCGTACCACTCTCCTGTATGGACCTCTGAAGAGCTTCAGCCAGTTCCCTGTCCGCAATCTCATCTGGACGTGCTTCTTCTCGTCCCTCTGCTCCATATGCCAGGCGGGCACACTCGGGCAGCTCAGCCTCTGAGAGGAAACGTGTCTCCGTGCCGGTGGTGCCAATGAGAAGAACGCTTTTCTTCAGGTCAATGGAGCACTAAGCCAAAAAAATATATATCACCTTTAGAATAATTTATTGTCACCTCTTAAGTACAACCAAGACTCAGTTTTAAGGTGTTGCAGAAGCGCAACAAACCTGGTGCCTCTTCAGCATATCCAGGCCAAGCAGCATATCCATCGGTTGGTCTTCCAAAATGGAGAAAGAACAAGGGAGGAAGTCTCCCTCTATCTGGACCTGGGCTGGATGAGGAGCACAACACAATTCAGGTTAACCCATTATGCAATATTAAACAAATGTTGATCACAGGAATGAAGCATTTATACTGTTCTATTTTACCATTATAAAAAAAATAACATCATTAAAAAATTGCTTGCTTCTTAACCCCCCGTGTCTATTTTTACTTGACAAGCTGCAGCCTTTAGAGGGGAGCACAATCAGGGATTCATAGCCGCGTTTGTTGAAAGGTTCGATTTTTTTTTCTGGCGGACACCTTGGCAGCCAAACTCGATCATCCAGTCATGGGCTGATCAGCCAGTTTAGTGGTCCAGATTTCAGCAGCGATCCATCAGTCGATGATCAGTGGCGTAAAACCTTTTCCCCCCTATTTTTATGTACACTTATACAGATTTTTGGACTAGGAAGACAATGACACAAACCCAAATGGACTCGGCCTATAATCTTCTGCGTGCCCACTCCCTTAGCGATCCCGGCCCAGCGGCGATCCACCAACCGCATGATGTTGCAGCGCTCAGCACACGCTTGGCTCATTATGGTCATCTGAGCTCCTGAAAACAGGAAGTGTCATTCTCTATAATCTCAGTATCTTGTTATAAATCACACATAACCCCCAGGCATCTGTACCCAAACTAACAACAGCGCTGATAACCTGAGTCGACGAAAGCCTTCACTGGGTGACCGTTGACTTTGCAGTTGATGTAGAGCATGACCACCTGACCAAAACTCTCTGGGGCCTCTTCCATTGCAATGGTCATGTTTTCTTCAACATTGTGCTGTCTGCAATAAGAGGTATGGCATTCAAGAACAGAGAAAATACTATAAGAATACCATCTAACTCAAAACAATAAAGCATTTTGTGTCTTGACTGTAAAAAACCTGCTTATACTTGGATGTTTATTATAGGGGTGGAATATATATTTTTTGCAGCTTTTTCCAATTCCGATATAAAACTGATGCCTTTATATTTCTGGTCATTTTTATTTATTAATTTAAACCTACTCTACCAGCTTCTGGCACGAGCATTCTGCAGACAATCTCGATTTTTAACAAAAATTAATAAAATAAGCTGCAAAGCCGCCATCTAGTGGCTTTCTCTTACAGATATAAAGGTTTGTGCCCAATTTTTAGGGCACATGGCATTTGACAAAACCCTGGCACTGTGTTATCAAGTTTTTATCAGAGAAAAAAATATATTTTTATCAGTTAAAACATAATTATGCAAAAACAATATTGAACATCTGAGGTTTTTATATGCCATTTTTGCTGTGTGGTGACAATGCTAAAAAAAGTGTTCAGACTGCAGAGTTCTGGGGCAGCACCTGATGTCTTCCTCTATCTTGGCTTGAGCATCCAAATCAAAAGGATCAGCGGTAAGAAGTCTGATCCTCTCCTGCTCTCTTTTGGCTCGATCCTGCTGCTGTTCCAGTAGCACTTTGGTAAAACGATCTGAGAACAGTTGGACCAAGAGTTAAAAAACCTGAGTTGGAACATATTTTACTCATATTATAAAGAAACGTTACGTTTTTACCCAAGTTCCCACTCAGGAGAGCTTCTGCCAGCGGGGGGTTCCGCTCCTTGAGGAGCGATAGCTCATGCGGATTTGACAACAACATTTGCTGGAGTAAGGCAGGGTTGTCTAGCCCCTGTGGGGAGGAGCCACGGAAGGCCATGGGTGTGGTTGGTTGAGGAGCAAGCGGCTGCTGCTGAGGCTGTGGGGGCTGCAACTGTGGCCTTACAGCACCACGCTGACTGTTTGAAGAAGAGGTGCCAGGTACAGTGATCGATCTAAAGTCAATATGGGGCAGACCTAAGAAATAGAAGGGTTAAAGGAGAAATGCAAAATAAAACTTGACAAATAATCAGTGTATATGGAACTGAATTTGTGGTGATACAGAAAGTCATAAATCTGAAGCTCTTAAGCGTGGTTACTAATGAGATGACCACGCATGGTGAAGCGCTTTGAAAACTATATAGATATTGAGGTACTAAGTACTAACACCTGCTAGACCTCAAAAAGCCCTACAGGCAACCCAAATGACAGGCTCAATTGACACTGATTTGATTACCTAGTGTAGAGAATAATACAATTAAAAAAAATGTATGTTTCGTATCTTTGACACTTTTAGAGACATTTAATAACTAATTTAAACATGTATTATGATGTGACATCTATGTGAATGTTTGTGACTTTTCTACACATTTTCACTTCAAAAAATACATTTTTCCAATGTTTTGAATTTTTTTGTGGCTGTAGAAAAAAAAAACAAATGAGGGGGAAAAAATTCTGAGAGGAACGGGATGACTAAATAAGAGAATAAAAACAAATACTTTCTGCTAGGAGTTCAAAATGTGCCCACACGGCAACAAAACTTTCTTTTGGCCGCTTCATAATTCTTGATTTCTTTTCTTTTTGAAATGAATAACGCTGTCAGAATTATAGATTTTTATTGTGCTACTGTCACAAATCATGACAAAGAGCGTGGCACAGACACCAATTAGCCACTTCCACCACCGGTTGCTTCAGCGGAAGAAGCAATCAGTGGTGGCAACCCAAGAGCAATAACCTCACAATTATACAATATACTGCAATCTTGAGCTACACTGTACACTATTATATTTCATTATACTTTAATATTTCTTAACAGACCTCATATATATTTTTATTTTATTTATAGCATATGCTACACTAAGTATATGTTACATATGTTATGTATATGCTGTACGATGCACGTAAAAATTGGCTGTATGTACAGTATATGCCAGGGTTATCATCGTAAACGAAAACTAACGAAAAAACAAAAACAATCACTGAAAAAAACTCTTCGTTAATTGAAACGAACTAAAACGATCATTGAATTAAAAAAACTATAACTAACTAAAATGAAAATGTGTCCTGACAAAACTAACTGAAACTAAGTGAAATTAGAAATGAACTACCCTTCGTTTTCGTCTTTGTTCGAACCTCGCAGAAAACTAAACGAAAACTAAAACTAATTAAAACTAAACATTTTGGACAAAACTAAAACTAACTAAGACTAAATTAGTTGCTTTTACGAATAACTAAAACTGACTAAAACTAATGTGCTAAAAGGCAAAACTACACTGAAAAATCCAAAACTATTATAACCCTGGTATATGCATGGGTACATATACGGATATACGTGCCCTTGGGCTTGCAAGTGTTTGAGTGTATATGTATAGGTAACCAATATACTGTATGGACTTAGTTAACTAACACCAAACTATTTATCTGTGAAGATTCTCTTTCATGGTTATGAAAAAGGGTTTAGTTGTTAACAATTGGACTGCTTCTTGGAGTTAAAAGGCATTTCAATCCTCAACAGAGTAACTTCATCAGTTCCTGGTTGATGTCTGAGGGAACACCTAGTTTTACTCTACTAGACCAGTGATTTTCAACCTTTTTTGAGCCGCGGCACATTTTTTACTTTAACAAAATCCTGAGGCACACCACCAACCAAAATTACAATTTAACACAGTGTTTACAATACCAATAGTTAATAATGTATTGAAAATGTATTGATACTCACTTAGTATGGAATTTGAGCCTAAATGTGGGCTATATAAATAAAATTTGATTGATTGATATTCTGGCAGAATGGTAGAAAGACACACACAAAGCTCTTCCTCAACAACTGCTCTGAGTCTCTGTTTTTTGTTTTTATCACAGTCAAGCTTGAGAGGCTCAGCACAGATACGTGGTAGAAAGCTTTTACCAACACTCTAATATAAACAATTTGATTGAACAATTAAAATATCTTCCGACCTCCACACACATACATTGCGTTTATAAAATGTGTTAATTTGACTTGTATGTCTTTGAAGCTTTTTGATTAATTACTGCAGCAAACTTCATGGGGAGAACGGAGGAGCTAATCTAGGTAACTCAATGGTGTTATTTGGCCAACAGTAATTCAACAGCCCACTGTTTACAAATAAGGAGTATGTGAGTTGGGGAGGTGTTTTTTCATTTGTCAAGCACTCATACTAGGGCCTTCATCTGGGTCAGAATTGTGAACAATTCTGACCCAGATGAATTGGTCACACCTTTTTGGACAGAAACTGCTCCTGATGTTAATGAGCAGTTTTCTTGTCACATGTCCAGATGTGAATGGGAGTCGTTGTCACACCCATCTAGAGAAGCCTGCTGGTATTGATGAGCAGTTAAACTTCCTAGGAAGGGATCTCAAGGCAGAATGGTATGTAGCAGACCTCCCCATCTATTCAAGGTTGGTTGTTGCAGATGGGCATAGAAGGGTTCCTTTACTCCTCTCTCAAACCACCTGTCCTCCTTGTCCAAAATGTGCATGTCTGAGTCCTTAAAAATGTGTCTAAAAGGTGTGACCAAAACAACTCTTCACACCTGGTCTAGAGGAGCATAACTACTATTGTTCCCTCGGACAACAACCAGAAACTGATGAAGTTTCTCAGTTGAGGAATGAAACGTGAAGCTCCAAGAAGAAGTCCAATTGCTTACAACTAAACCCTTTTTGGAGACAACTATATACTACTAGCCTACATATCTACCAACATCCACCATACCTTGTTGTTACATACTTCAAACTCTAATCATGTTTGTCTCTATTGTGTTTTATTGTTGTTGTTTGCTCAATGAGCTCAATACATGTGCCGCTGCATCTGTGTTGGGTTACACGAATGGGTTATTTTTCTTATTTAACCTAGATCTGGACTCACCTGGAAAGGCTGGTTGAGTTGGGGGTGGTCTTCTGTCAGCTTGCCTGAGAATGACCACATCTCCGTCTTTTACACCATAGTTTCCCAAGGCACGGGTTGGGTCTTTGAGGGGCTGTTCTATGTATGTGATCTATCAGTAAAACAAAAGAATTGAGGATTACATATCTTTTACAATTATTGGTAAATGAATAAGTGAGACCATGTGGTACATTTGACATCCTTTAGAATTAGGATCTCTCTCTCTGTTACTTGCACTGGAGAACTGGAGGTGAAGATAAGGACATTGTTGCTTGTTGTTGTTTCACCCCCATATGCTTCACCCTAAAGCATTAGGAAAATGTGCTATCACATGAATACCTTTTGCGTTTCCAAAGGAGACATTAAAGCTTTTCAACTATTTCTTGACAGTCTTGACAGTTACAGCCCTTACAATTTGTTTATAGTACAATTACTGTATAGTGTCTTTATAACAGGGTGAGATGGAAATTGTTGACTCGCTGTAGCAACCCTTGAAAACCCGGATAAGCCAAAAGGAGAAGTGTCATTAGAAGAATAAAATAAAAATATAGGAAAAATAAATGAATAAATAGGAGTTTGATAATAGGAGTTTGATATAATAATTATTATTATTTTGTGTTGGGACGATATTAGGAAAGGTTTATGTCAGACATCCCTACCCAGAAGCTGTCACGGTGTTTCCCACCATTTCTGTACATGACATTTGTTAGCGTCAGATATAGATGACTTCAACAACACTTGGGAGGGAAGAAGGGAAGGAGGGAAGTAGGGAGGGAAGGAAGGAAGGAAGGAAGGACTTTACACTTTAAGATCAATCTGTCAGATTTTAGAGTCATAGATTAGGTGTTTCAGATAGAAGGGACCTTGTATGTAAATAACAAAGTCCCTGGAATACCAGGCACAAAAGCAGGGGAAAAAAAAACAAAAGTAGAAATACAATGAGCACATAAAATACAGAAATAATCTAGGCAGGTTTGACTATCCGTATTACAATACCAAACAGGCAGTTGTTTGCCCATGACTGAAAGATTAAGTAATGAAGACTTTCAAATGTAAAAAAAAAAAAAAAAAAAAAAAAAAAAAAAAAAAAAAAAAAACAGTGTTACATGCTTTTAAGTTAGGTATTACAAGCGTTTTACCAAAGAGTAAGTTCACTGGAAATTATTTTCTAATTTAGTGTTTACGGTATTACAAGTGTTTTACCAGATGACATGTTTATCGTAAATAACGTTCTAATTCAGTGCAATGCAAATTACCTGCTTGTAGGTTATTGGATTACTGTTGAATTATAAATTATTAAAAATAATTTACCTAATAAAGAAAACGGCTACCTTTAATCTGTACTACAAAGCTCAAATTATCAAATTTGGAACATCAGTCACTAAGGTTTGAGTTCACAGGTCTGTCTGGACTTTATATCACGTTGTCGGTGTTAACTTTTCTACACAACAGTGCGCCTTTCGTCGTTTAAGTCCGGGGGCGAAACCACCCGCAGAGGAAAGTGACACTTTGAAGCTCGACCTGTGATATTTTGGTCTGACTTTGATGCATGTTACGCAACACTTCATCTGTCAAAACATACAAGTCCGATTCATGCTAGGTAGCCAGTAGCCACCATTAGCTGCGTTAGCTTTGCGGCCGCAGATAGAGAGCGACAGACAGACACAGAGAGAGGCTAACCTGGATTTCCCCAGCTGGGATTCCAGACTCCAGTTCACAAAGTGCTACAAAGTCTCTAAGCTCCAGTTCCGGGGAAACGTCGAGGGCGAAGGTGGATTCTGGTCGATCCCTCGGCGCACAAAAAACGGTGACCAGCATCGTTTTTAGCGGGACACAGACTCCGTGCACAGAACCACTCGGTGGAGCTCCTACCTCACAGAGAGAAATCCGCTATTATCTAAAATTTTTCCCGGTGTAAAGATGCACTTTCGACCGCAAACAACGTCGAAGGGAAAACAGGACAAGGAAGAACCGTAACCGATGTTCACTTTCGCAACAAACTTGTCTTGACACTTTCTCTTTCAATATCTTTTAGTAACAACATATGTATTTTACCCAGCCGTGCCGCATTCAGCTTGTGCTACGGCATATGCCGCAAATTACAAATGTCTGTCGTAAATACTTTACTTTACGGCGCCGATGCCCCGTTATCGCCCCTCGATGGACTAATCGGTCATTTCTTTATGTTTTGAATAAAATGAATAGGTGAAAGGGAGACGTATATGAAAAAGCAATGAAACAACCCATTGAACACAGAAAATTAACTTGAAACTATGCTGCAAACAAATAATGATACAACACAGTGTAAAAACAAAGTCGATACAAATATACAATTGTTTTAAAGTCTAAATCATATTTATGTGGTCTTTCTTCTTTCAGCTTGTCCCGAAGTCCACCTTTTCCATCTCCCCCTCTCCTCTGTATCCTCAACCCAAAACTCTTAACTACCTCCATGTGCTCCCTCACTGCATCCACAAATCATCTCTATGGCCTTTCTCTTTGTCTCATACATGGTTGCTCCATCTCAGCATTCTCAAAAATAAAACCACTGTCCCTCCTCTGAACGTGTCCTTCTTCTTCTTTAGTCTCTGTTCTGGGGTTGCCATGGCAAGTCAACATTTTTCATCTCACTGTGTCCTTTGTATCATCATCTCTAACTCCCAACTACCTCTATGCCATCCCACGAATCCACAGAATCCATAAATCTCCTCTTTGGCCTTCCTCTTCGTCTCCTCCCGGGTAGCTCAATCCCTAGCATTCTTCTACCATTATAACCGCTGCCCCTCATATGAAACATGTCCAAACTAACTTAATCTGGCATCTCTCAGCTTTTTCGCCAAACCTTCCTGACTGTGTTGTCCATCTAATCACCTAATTTCTGATTCTGCCCTTTCATACTCAATCTTTGCATCTTTAACTCACTTCTAGCGCTTCCTTCCTCTCTTCTGGCTTATGTTAGTGTCTAGAGCAGGCCTGGGCAATTATTTTGACTCGCGGGCCACATCTGGTACTAAGATATGAATCAAGGGCCGAGTCAGGATCAGAAATATTGAGTATTTCCGTGAACAAAGATAAATAACGAGTAAAGTATTAAATAAAGGCAACATGCTCTAAGTCTCTTTAGCCCATTTATTGGCGAAATGGTGGTTTTGCAGAGAAAGGGTAGAAGGATAACGATAATGTAAATTAAAAGTATAATTTGGACAAGTCTGGCGGGCTGGATTCTAACACCAAACGGGCCGCATCCGGCCCCCCGGCCTTAGTTTGCCCAGGTCTGGTCTAGAATGTCTCTAGACCAGGGGTGGGCAAACTTTTTGACGTGCGGACCAGAAGCGGTCCTAAAATTGGACACAAGGGCTGAGTCAAGAGCAGAAAGATGGAGCATTTGTTTGAACTAAGATAACTGGCAGGTAAAACCCAAGATGCTACATTTCTAATACCCTTTATGACACAATATATTGAGGAAACACAGGTATTGCAAGCAAAGGGCAGAAGTATAATTGTAATATAAAAAAAAATAATAATTTGGACAAGGTTGGCAGGCCGCAATAAGAAGCTCAACGAGCCGTATTAGGCCCCCAGATCTGAGTTTGCTCCTTGAAACCTCACCAAACATTCATCTATCTAGGTTCTCTTCTAGTTGTTGCCTACTCTCACTGCAGATCACAATGTCATCTGCAAACATAATTGTGCATGGAGACTCCTGTCTCACCTCATCAGTCAATCTGTCCATCACTAAAGCAAACAAGAAGGGGCTCTAGACTAGCTGTGGATGGAGTCCCACCTTCACCATTTTGTCTTTCAACAGCACACCTCACCACTCTTGCACTGTTCTCATACATATACATCACCAATCCAACATACTTCTACGCCACTCCTGACTTCCTCATACAAAACCACACTATGTTCATCCTTTCTTATCTGATCTACCTGTTCCTGTTCCTGTTCCTGTTTCCTGTCCTCATTCAACAACTCAAAGTACTCCCTCCATCCTACTAGTACAACTTCCTCACTGGTAGTGGCATTTCCATTACTATCCTTAATCAACATAACCTGCTGCACATTCTTAAATGTTATTTATTTGTATTTAGGGTACTATAAATCCCAGTACATTGATTAAATATTAGAGATTTTGGATAATATAGGCTGACCAGGTGCCATTGTGATATCATCACGATCAATATTGGCTTTCTCCCTATAACCAAATATCCTATAACATAAGCCCTGGGTTTTGCCAAATTTGAGGGAATCTTACATAGGATTCAGAGGAATTTACCTCAGTTTTGGAAGCAAACAGTGGCATATATCACTCAGCACTGTCTTCTGTCTCACTCCCTCAGTCAGATGAGTAAGAGTGTTTGACACTTAAACAACCAACACACTCATTTTAAAGGTTCTGTAAATGACAGAAGTTTGTCAAATAAAAATCTCCAACCCAACAGAGCTTACAATGATTTCCATGGATTATATGCACAAAATGCTGCTGTTGGATCCTTTGAGGCGCAGCCATTCTCCTTCACTTGATTCCCTCAGTTTCACTAGGGAAGAGTTTTAAAACTATATTATCACGGGGGACAAGAATTGAGTGGTTTGTACAAGCCTTGAAGTTTTATCAGAATCTGGGCTTTCATAAATTGGATGGTGTGCTTTCAGAGAAGGAGAAGTCTAGGTTGCGTCTTCATTCAGCCTGCTGCAGCAGCGGTAATGGACACAATGTTGCGCTACAATAATATGAATGTTAAATGTGTTGAAATCCACATTTTTGTGTTATTTATTAATTTTGAAGAGATCATTACTACATTCAACTGTTAATGTTTTATTCAGGAATTGATCATTTTTTAATATAATTTAGCTGTCATTGTAGTAGGTTTGAACTGTTGTTCTAGTTTTCAGTTCAGCTGAGGTACTACGGGTCAATGAACAAGGACTGCTGTGGAATGGGCTGACCTCATAGGGTAACCCACATCAGTGTTCTGCTCTTACACTGAGTTGCAGCTGCTATCTGCAGACTGTGCAGAGTGAGTGTATGCGTGTTGGTTGTTTCCTTTTTCAGTGTCATTTCATCTTCTGGTAAACTGAATCTACATAGTTTCCGACATCCACACCGCATGGTTTCTACCTTTTTTTCCTGAAAAACAAGAAAATAAGGGTGGCTGACGTAAACAGAAGTAGCATATAGTGTAGTAAAGGTGAAAGAGTTCCGTTAGTCAACTGAAGATTAAGTTTGTTATAAAACCTTTCACCTGCCATTTAATAGATTTCTTCAGTTCTTACTCTTAGTGGGGAGTTTACACACAGCGAGTAAGAAATAAGATGTTGCACATCCTCCTTGTTGGGAGGCTAGGGAAAGGGTTCAAAATTCTTTGGTGGGTTCTCACGGTGGTTACAGTCATTGTTAAAGTTGTGTTGGTCACATGACTACTTAGTTCTAGTAACTTGGAGGGGAATCTTTTGGGCGTTGTTCCTAAGAGAGCTGTGATTGGTTGTGTCTCAGACCACCTCCACTGTTGTGGTCTTGAAATTCATGTATGGTAGCAATATTTCTGTGAAGATTCTCATTCATCCAGGTTGTGATATCCAAGTAGTTTAGTTGTCAACCACAGGACTTATTTTAAAATATGTTTGGGGAACAGTTTCCCTTGATCTATCTATCTATCTATCTATCTATCTATCTATCTATCTATCTATCTATCTATCTATCTATCTATCTATCTATCTATCTATCTATCTCTCTC
>JAFBJS010057789.1:58502-118308 GCA_016785265.1 Paraplagusia blochii
TCTCTCTCTCTCTCTCTCTCTCTCTCTCTCTCTCTCTCTCTCTCTCTCTCTCTCTCTCTCTCTCTATCTATCTATCTATCTATCTATCTATCTATATATCTATCTATCTATCTATCTATCTATCTATCTATCTAATACATAATATACCTATACAAAATACTTATATAATAATATATTTATTATGAAATATGTTAGTAAAATAAAAATATACGTGCACACATTTCCAGTCATCATAGATTCCATGATTTCACACAGGAAGTATAACCTCCAACACACTTGTGGTAGTCTCAGTCAGTGAAGGTGCCTCACACAAGAAATGCAAAGTAGCTGAGGTTGATACGCCGTTATGTCACTGTTAAGATGTCTATCTTTTTTTTTAATTCTTTTTTCACTCATCGTAGGTCAGGAGGCCATTCCTTGTCCAAAGGGTAACGTATGAATCCTTAATTTTCATTGTAGAGTGAAAACAAGGTTAAATAGAAGAAACATGGTTATAGTATCTGTTTATTAAGTAATAATATTATATGATATATACTGTGTGTATATATCATATATGTGTGTTTGTGTGTCTATATACTGCATATACATATATATAAATTCTTAAAATTAAGTTCTAAACCCTCTAATAGGGGTACATTGAGGAGAAATTGACGCAGGCAATTATTTAAAAAAAATGGCAATATAGATATACGTGTTTATATGTATGTATATATAAATCTTCCATTCTTTCTCTCTTTGTTGGTTTTTCTGAAGATATATTTAAATGTGTTATTTATATTAGTAATATTTCCTCATGTCTAATCTGAACTTCTCCAGGCCAGAGACTGACGGCACAGAGATGTGTAGATTGTCCTGCCGATTATTTCCAACCCACAAAGGGGAGCTCCAGCCCTTGTCATCCATGTAGAGTTTGTCATGAGAGTAAGTGAAAAGAAATCATGCAAGTCTTCTGTCTTAACCTCTAATCGTGTTGGACAGCTAACCCTTATATACATGAGGTTTATACTGTACATAAAACTGAATTTAATGTCTTTGATTTTTTTTTCTCCAGATCAGGGGAGTTACATTTCAAAAAAATGCACAAAAGAGAGCAATGCTGAATGTCAATGTCGTCCCGGCTTTGTTCCTTGGACAAGTGATTCCTCAGCTTGCAAATGCGACATCGGATTTGGAAAGACCAATGGAGGTTAGGCTGAATAGTCACACAGTACAGTGTCTATGTAGGCTGTCCTTTATCTTGGTCATGTTATATAAATTCATGTTAAGTTGTAAGAATTTTCTGAAGAGACCTCCTGGGGGCTTAATTAAGTGCTATCTATTATAATCTCTAATCTGATCTGAATTCCCCAGTTGAGGAAGCAAATATCTTCAAGCTCCAAGACGAAGTACAATTTTATTGATAACTGAACTCTCTAGATAAGTCTGAGGGTACTCAGTCATCCAGTTCATTATATCTAAAAAGTTTAGATGTAGGAAACTGGACTTCTTGGAGTGCACAGACATTTCATTCCTCAAATGAGGAACTTAATACGCTTCTGGTTGATCCAAGGAACACTGGTAGAAGAAGCCTCTTGGATTAATGGTGAAGCATCTTCAAGAAACCTAAGTTCAGTTGCTCTCAAAGAAACTTTTTTTGGACTCGTAGTTCTACTGCTCTAAACCACTCCCTTCTCCACTTGACAATGATGTGCAGGGTTGTTTTTGTTATAAAATTGGAAACAGACCTGCCATCAGACCCGATCTTCTGAAGTCTCAAGACCACAAAGACTCCCATTTACATCTTGACATGTGACATGCCAATTGCTCATCACCAGCAGCAGACACTCTCCTGTTTTCCCTCTGAGATCAACCAGAAATTGGTGCACTACCTCAGATGAGGAATGAAACCTCTTTAAACTCCAAAAAGTCCAGTTTCTTACACTTTTTTGGAAACTTGTTGGATTACACTGTACACTGCTGCCTGTGATACCTTAACAACACTGTTAAGTCTCTGAAATCACTATTTTTTGTTTCAATCAGGGTGTTCTGAATGTGAAGTTGGATATTTCAACAGTGACATCAACAAACCATGCAAAAAATGGAGAATGTAAGTGAATTTTTGTTAATTCCACACTGTTTTAGGTAATAACAATATTCCTCTGGAATAACCATAGGTGATGCTGCTTGTAAGGCAGGCACACTGACTGCCTTATTGAACCAGTTCCGTATTAACTACATAAAGAAAGACACATTGAAAAGTCAGGAACTCAATAGAACACACTGTTGTTTAAGGTATGTCAGGTCTGAGTAGTGAACTGAATAATTGAATAATCCCTGATTAAAAGTGGATCTTGGGATATGAACCAACGATAGGTACTGTAAAAAACAGACTGGTTAAAATGATTTACAAGAATAACCTATGGAGATGTCACCAATAAACAGCTTACATATAAAGGATTATACAAACAGGAGTTTCTTTTTTTCTCAAAAATTCCTCTTGTATATTCAATAGATGCTGACCGAATTTTTCTAGATCAAAAAACGAAATACGAAAAGAGAGTGATCTCAGTTACGGATAGGAAACAACGGGTTTTGACTCATTGGAACTGTCGGTTCCTTCCACTGCTTTGTGATTCACAAGGTTCGAGCCAGAGAACATTGCTCCGACAGATAATACAGCACAGGAACCATGTGTAAAACAGTACATTGTATGTGGGAGGTCATTAAGCTAAGTACAGTTAGGGCAGAATTAATATTCATAACAGCCTGATATAAATTCCATCCATCCAATACTGGGTTGGAAGAGCATATGATTGCCACCCAAATTACATTGCACCTCACCTCACCATCCTTTAGATAGTGAGCGCACTGGAAGCTAACTGCGCTAACAGGGATTTTTACTTGCCCTGGAGATGAAGCCTCTAGGTTTAAGTGAAGGTGTGATATAAATTGTCATTTGACTATTTTAGTTAACAAAGCAAATGTTAAATGACATACCAGCTTCAAAAATTAGCTCTGCCACATGGTGGCAGTGCGATCCCTTGAAGACCTCAAAGTAAAGATGCTGCTAACGTGTGATAGTGGAAGAAGACAGATTAATGGTTGATTAAGGTGGGTGGATAATGGATGATAGATGCCTGGATAGGTGGATGGAATTGTTGCATGAAAGGGAGTCCTCCGTTTTTGATGTGTAACAAGCTTGATTTGTAAATGTGGGCTATATAAATAAACTTGACTTGTTCCGACATACAGGTGACTTCTGTACACCATATTTCTTAAAACGTTTTTTGCTCGATTTTGGTTCAGATGCATGAAACCTTGTTTTTTTTTTTTTTTTTTGCCAGATGTACATCAGGAGTCAACGTCACAGGGTCCAGGACCAGAGATGTGGTCTGCAACAATCCGAGTAACCGGCCAAGCCAACAGAACACAAAAACGACCAGACCTCCGCAAAGTGCCAGCACTGCAGTCACCACAGCTGCAGGGTCCACTGAACAGGAAGTGACCAATACAAGGCGGAAAGAAGATGACTCTTATCATTCTGGAGATAGCAAGCACAAAGGTACAAAGTTTTGTGTATTTTTTTTTATCTAGTAAAGTTAAATTCTGACCACATTTTTGACCTGTGCAGGTGTCATTCTCTTCTTGCTTGGAATTATCCCCTTGGTTCTTCTGACTGCTGTGGTTTGCAAAAAACACATTTTTCTGGGGTTGCAGACGAAGGCAGAGCTGCAGAGTAAGCCTTTTAAAAAAACACAGTTGACATAGTTACTTCAGTAAATTTTACATGTATTCTTCAATAGCAGATTTTTTTTTGCTCTAATGCTTTCTTGTAGCTTACATTTGCATACAATATTTTTTTTTCCAAAAAGCTGTTATCTGTTTACATTTTTTACATTTGCCTTATAATCTGTTTGCAGCAAAGGAGCCAGAATACAGACCTCCAGTCGAGGAGAGCGGTGATGGCAGTGAGGCCACAGTCAAACTTAACCTCAATGAGCTCTGAGGAGACTCCAACAAAGATTATCCTTGGTTCACAACCACTGGTCTTTGACACACTAGTGCACCATGGAAAATGATCAAATTACACCAAATTGTTCTGAAAATATAATTATTTTTTTTTTTTTATCTTTCTCATTCATTTTTTGTTTTATACTGCTTGACAAGGAGTACAATCAAATGCTTCTCCGCTAGGTGGCAACAGATTGTTATGTAAAAACCTTAGCTCTAAGTGAGTCTTTTTTCCTCAATTACTGCCAATATATTGAATCAATGTATTTAAACAGGCTGAAATTTAAGTCAATTGTGAGGTAATCTAAACTCAAAGTTTAATGTATTATTAATCTAAAAGGTTATGTTTATTTTTTTTTTTTATAATATTTCATCACTAGGGATGTTCGCTATACATTTTTGCTGGTATCTGATTTTGCAGATATGGTCCAAACACTTAATTTTTAATTCTGATATAAACTAATACGAATGCAACTGTTTACCCCAAACCTAAGGACAACAATTCAGGATCCTACCTGTGACTGCAGCAATATTTAGCAAACCCTGAGATTGAGCTATAGCATTTTCATTATCAATAACTGATAATGATCTTACAATTTTTATTATTATAATTGTTATATAATTGATAAAATAGGGGCTATAAATCAGGCCAACAATATTATCGGACATCTCTAATCATCACGTATATTTCTTGTGGGATTTTTCTCTATGTACTTTGTCTTTAGACGTGCAACGCTTCACATGTTCACAGAACCTAATACCAGTTAACTGTTGCTTTTCGCTATCTTGCACCATTGGTTCTATCAGGTTTTGCATTTCTTGTTCTGATTCTGATCTGCTGCACCCAAAGTTACTGAAAAATAGACTTTGTGGTCGTTCGAAATTGACTTTACTCCTATTTGTAGCTTGATGTTAGTTCATCCTCATGGAGTTTTTTTCTGTACCTTGTAGGCTTGCCAGTTCAATTTGCCAATCATTTACCAAGCTGTTTCTGCACAACTGAAACATGTTTTTCTACTTTATATTCTACTTTGCAAGTGGTAGAGAATTATTAATTATATTAATTAATTACACCAGACACTGCTTGGTTAGTACACTTTATTGTCAATTTTTTTACAGTTCAGGTTGTTTCATTTTATGCTCGTGAGCAGCACAAATATGTCTAAGAGAAATGTTCAATACTTTAGTTACAAAAATAAATAATTGTACAAGAAAATCTTAAAAACTGCCACCTGTGATTTTTGATATTTAACGCTCCTGGTATCTTTATTTTTCAGGAACAGCAATGGTGTTCTCAGGTCAAGTTGACCTGGTGCATTTATCTAAAAATATCTCAATATACTGAGAAGCATTGTGATTTTTCCATCACTAACTATTGTACCAATATTAAGTGTAATGGAGTTCCATACCACTAAATGGTAATTAGGATATGATAATTCACTCGAAAAATGTACCTCCCTGTATCTGTATAAGACATTCCCCATGGGTTTGACCAACTCCTTCTCCTTATCCCCAAAAAACAGTACTTTACTCCCTTCTACATTATTGCAGAAGGATTTTCTGTAATCAAATTGGCGCAACCAGCTGAAATGCTGACAATCAAAGGAGTCACTCTCATACCAGGATTAGGTGAAGCTTTCCCCCGGGAACATCGATGATTCCCATCAAAAATCATAATACTTACACCTGTTGTGTTTCTGTCTGCTGCAAAGAAAAAAAATCTGTCATTTCTAAAACCTTTTTAGCTCCAGTTGACTGCTGCAGTAAGTTGACCAGACCTGTAGCTGTAATAAAAACATGCAGTGACAGTTGCAAATATGTTGGTTGAATCATTTTCATATTAAACGTTGATTACACTTATAAAGTAAGAATCAAGGCACGTCTGCCAAAACATTTCCTTGTCCATATGTATGTCTGTGTGCTCAGAATCGCAGAAATTTCTAGGAAATTCGTTTTTTTTTTCTGGTCATTACTCTCATCATGACAACTTTTATCACATTACCTGAAAATTCATTTGACCAATTAACCCAAGCAGTTCCTGTTCCAGGAGTCAGACTTGTCGTGTATGAATGTACAGTGTGATCAGAGTTTAAGCTTAAGATCTCAGTCATAGAAAGGAGAAGCCAAAGGTGATGTTCTTTCTGTCTGAAAGACCGGCTGACACTTGTTAAGAAACTGTAGCCTAGCCTGGTGGAAAAGTATAATATTTAATAAATCTGACCCAGAGTGGAGCAGGAAAACATTACTTCAACTGACAATATGAACAGCTTCCCCTTGTGTGTAAGAAATATACTCATGGGGTAAATCTAGACATTTTCAAATGTTTTGTATTTCCCTGGTCTTTGTCAGAGAATGAAGAAGGCGTGCAAGTGAGTGATGACGCCTTCACAGCCAAATGTCACAGCCCTCAACGACGAATCAGCGGAAACCTGTGTGTTTTCCATCCTCTTTGATCAAATCTTTCACCCAGACTAAGTGTGTGACGCTAGCAGCGAGCTGAAGGAGAAAGAGACAGTTCTATACCCTGCTGCACCTCCCTCACGCACAGCAGTGTTGTCAGTGACGAGTAGTGCTTTATCTTAATAGGGCCGCGTGATGCGGTCAGCATTGCAGCCAAATCGACCAATGTCAAATGTCAACCAGTTTGCTTTGAGCATTAAGTGATCTGGGGAGTTTAGGTCGACAGCACTTTGATGTCAGTGACTCAAATGTCTGACACAGAAGTGATCTGGGAAGTTTAGGTTGACAAGACTTGATGTCAGTGACTCAAAAGAGTTATTTTCAGATATGGTCCACACACTTTATTTTTGATTCTGATATAAATTGATATCAATACAGCTGTTTACTCCCCAAACCTCAATGTCAACAATTCAGGATCCTACCTGTAACTGCAGCAAAATTTAGCAAACACTAGGATTGAGCTGTAGCATTTTCATTAACAATAATTGAGTTATTCTCACCAGAACATTTATGCCTGAAGTTCACTGTGTTTCTTATGAACATACAGATCCAGATGTAAACATATGAGTCAATACACAAGTCTGTGTTTTCTCCCCTCCCCTGACATGAAGTGAAGAGCTCCCTGTTCACAGAAATATTACCAAACCCTGGAGTAGGATTCACTGAAGGACTCTCTCGTTAAGAGCTGTTTTCTAAAGAAAAATTAGATGTAAAAATGAATTACGTACATCAGAATACACTAGACTAGACCAGAAAGGATTAGATAAGACATAATTAAATTAGACAAGATTAGATCAGAACAGACCTGATAAACTTACTCTGGGCAAAATAAGATTAGATTAGATTAGAATATAATACAATAGAATATAATAGAATAGAATATATTAAATTTGTATACATTAGATTAGATTAGATAAGATTAATTTAGACAATATTAGATTAGATTAATCTAGACTAGATTAGTTTGGACAAAATGAGATCAGAGTAGAATGAACAATATAAGGTTAGATTAGACTACAATTGACCAGATTAGATTCGATTAAACTATATCAAACAAAATAAGATTAGATTGGATTAGACTACATAGCACAAGAATAGAATAGATTAGAACGGAAAAGCCTAGACTAGTCTTTTCCGTCTAGGCTAGGCTAGGCTAGTGACTAAACAAGATCAGATCTGATTAGATTGTACTAGACAAAAAATTCAGACAAGATTTGACTACCCCAGATTAAATTAAAGTACCCACAATTTGATTAGAGTAGACAAACCTAGAATAAATCAGACCCAAGTAGACTGGATTAAATTAGGCTGATAGAACATACCAGAATGTATTCCTCATTAAATGTACATATGATGTAATTCATTTGTTTATTGTTGTTTATCTTTCACTTTGTTTGACACTATTTATTGATACGCTGCCATCTTTTTTTATTTATTCAACCTTTTGAAATGGTGTTGTATGGTGTAGGTTAAAGTTTTCATGGCTGAGTCATACCCAGACTTCCTGCCTGTGGTTGTATTTCTCTGCTTTTTTAATGTCATTGGAGTGTTTTCAAAAATCACAGTGATTCGAAGAAGCTGGTCCTGATTTACAGTGGCATTACCCCATGCACTGTATATTATGCACTATATACTGTGTAACTTTTACCCACAGTACAGGACAAATCTTAGAAGTTGAGAAGTTTTATTTTCAACATGTAACAGGCAAAAACTTTAATTGTTGTTTCGATTTTTGTTGCTTATATACATCAATTATACATCGTTTATATAATTTGATTGAAATAATCTCTAACAGGCAACAGAGATTTAGGAGACTAATAATTTTAAGAAGAAATAATAGTAAGAAATATTTCATAGTAAATTTCCAGAATTATTTGTAGATACAATTTTTAAATGTAGAATTCTTTCCTTTGATCTGTAAATAAGTTAAATAAACAACTGATCTTCAGAGGGTCTACCTCACTCTGGGATTCAAGTTACAACACTTTTCATGGCTTTCGGCTGTTAGTTGTCTTTCACTTCCTGTTCTACAGCTACTCTGGATGATTCTGTCTCACTGCCTCTGTCAACCACAACCATGTACAAACTCTGACGTCAGTCGACAGGGAGGATAAAACCTCCAAACAGCATCTCTGACACTGGTCAAAATGCTCTCCCTGATGTCTGTGCTGTTTTTAACCATGCTGGGTTTTTGGTTGCGAGACGCCAGTGGCTGCGGTGACCGCCAGGCTAAGATCAACAGCCGCTGCTGTGACATGTGTCCTCCAGGTAAGAAATTAAACAGGACAGATACTGACATGCAATTTTGAGCAGATGCCGGCAGGTCATCAAGAATCAGTCGTGTTCTGTTATTCTGGTTCTGAAGGAGAACGTGTGAAGGCTTTCTGCACTGAGGATGAGCCGACCATCTGCAGCCCCTGTGGGAATGGTTCCTTCTCAGACCAGTACACCATCTTCGACAGATGTACAAAGTGCCGGACCTGTCAACAAGGTAGGACAATTGATAACCAGCTCACAGTTGATAACCAGCTCAATCCAGCATGTAAACAGCTGGTTACCAGTTGGTAACCCATTGGTAACAAGCTGATAACCTGCCTGCAATCAGTCAGCAATGTGTGGTAAGCCACTCGTAACCAGTTGGTAATCAGTTGACAACCAGCCGATGACCAGACAATATCAATCAATCAATCAATCAATTTTTATTTATATAGCCCACATTTACAAAACAAGTTTGTCACATAGGGCTTTACAGGGTTGGTAACATCCTCTGTTCTTAGACCCTCAGCCCGGGTAAGGAAAAACTACCGAGGAAAAAACCCTTTTAACAGGGAAAAAAAACGGTAGAAACCTTAGGGAGAACCACAGGAGAGGGATCCACTCCCTGGACGGACAGACAGTGCAATGGATGTTACCAGAGCATAAAAATACAATAAAATATACAATATACAGTCGGTAACCCATTGGTTGCCAGCTGGAAATAAGCCTATTTCCAGCCGATAATCAGTCAGTAAGCAGTCAGTAACTTTTCAGCAACTAGTTGATAATAATAACTCACTAACTCACTCAATTACTCACTAGTAAACAGCTGTTAACCAGAAAGCTGTTGGGTTCCTGCCACTCTTTCTCCCACTTGTGGTTTTCACAACATGCTTCACAAACAGAAAGAAAATGCGGATGTCGTTTTTGTCTACACAGAATATCAAGAAAAGTGTTCACTGACGACAGATGCGAAATGTTTGTGTGGCTTTGGTTTCCTGTGTTCCGACAGCATGTGTTCAACCTGTGAGGAAAAAAAATGTGTTCCAGGAGAGAGACTGAAAAGAACAGGTACGAAGTGTACAAGTATGTAAATAATCTTTCTGTCCTTCTTCAAAAGTAGAAATGACTGACACTTGACTCCTGATATCAGCTGGTACCAATATTTACATGATGCTTTCCCACAAAAGGTGAATATCCCAGAAATAAGAACAAATTTGGCAAAAGTTAGTCATTGTCTCATTACATTTTCCTCATGAGAGAAAACAAAATCTTGACAATATGACAAAATTGATAACCAACCTTATCCAATGTCCCTTTTCTTTTTTTGTCCTGCAAGTCAGCTATAAGTCCGTTGTTATCAGTGGTGGGCCATGCGGACGTCGTAGTTTTGTGACGTCAAATGAATCTGCCTTATTACTGACTCCTTATTACTGACTCATAATAATGTCAGTATGACATTATTATGAGATGACTTGAGAATTCATGACTTGAGAATTCATACATATACTTTATATCACACTTAAAAAAAGGAAATCGAACAATATTTATGTAATTACTCCTAATATTTTTGACATTTAACTGCGCCGGTGGCCAAGTGGTTGACATGTTGCTTCTTCTATGCGAGGCAGGGCTTCGACATTAAAAAAAATGAAGTGACACATTTGCCCACAAGTATTTAAATGGCGAAAGCGTATGGTGGGAGGTTTGACAAAGGTGATTCTTAATAGTTGGGTTTATAAGTTATTGGATTGTTCGTTACTTCAACAAAGTCAAATTTATTATTTGTTATACAAATTATTTAATAACTAATAACCGTGACATAAAACTTCAAAATAGAAATGAAATATTTGCACTCACCAATGTGGATCCATAGCCTGCCAAGTTATACAAAATAAAATCCATCCTTTAATGGCTCTGTCGAAACACTTATCTTTGCGTTTCAGATCAATCAGCAAGTCTATTTCCATAAACATGGAAGATAATGCTGGAAGACGCTTCAATGCAGAGAATGAGAGTTTAACAGAGGTGCAGGCAAACATGCCAATGTGTAAAGTTGCCTCATACTCTCGCTCAGATTTTTGATCCGAAGAAAATCAAGGAGATCAGCGGGACTTTTCCCTTCAATATCAGCCCTGCCATACATTACAGTCACTGCTGTTTCCAGGAGTCCGGGAAAATCAAACAAGATTGACATTGTCAGACTCCGGGAGCTTATCCAATCACGGAGCATGTACGTGTTGCCTTTACGTGAGGGCCAGCTGGAAGGCCCTGATGTCACAGTGGGCAGATTCTGATGGCTCTGACAGATTTCATAGAGCCTGACATCACTAGCTAGCTGAAATATGATAAAGATGATAAAGGTTTTTACAACTTTTCAAATGTAAAAACTCTTTTTATAAATAACAATACAATTTTATTTAAATATATTTATGAATTAATGTGTTTTTCTGTGTATGTGTATGTTTAGGCCCTGGCCATCACAGTCCACCACTGAATATTATATATTAATTTCCGATTGAGTTTTAATAAAACCTGAGGTAAATGTCTTAGGACACTACATGCAATTCCAACAAATTTGACAAAACCAGAACATTGTGTTATCAGGTTTCCTTCTGTCCATTAGCACTACTGACTACCTCATACAAAAGTAAAGCTTAAAGACTGTAACAAGTAAATTCATCCTGAAGGCTGTTTCTCTCTGGTGTTTCTTTTGGTTGCAGGCGTTACATTAGGTCAGTGTTCCTCAAATAGTGGGGCGGGCCGCCCGAGGGGGGCACAGTGTGATGCTCAGGGGGGCGCATGTGACCCTGGGGAACATGCTTTGTTCCCAGTACTAAAATAAAGTGTAATTGCACATCCTTGTGAGTTGAACTATATATCTTTCTTTTTGTTTTTTCTATATTAACAAAGATACGATGTTATGCAGAGGTGTACCAATAACTACTTTATAGCAGTTGCTGTTATTTATAGCAAATTGTTTTCTTCTTGCTGGGGGAGGGGCTGCATCTATCTATCTATCTATCTATCTATCTATCTATCTATCAGAACAGTATGCTTGAGATGACTATCTTTCTATATTTTTTTAAAAAAGAGTCTCACCAGTTATTTTCATGTTATTGATATAACTGGTTGTTGTTGTTTTTCCAGAAGTGTCCACTACAGCTCTGTTGACTCAGTACCTGTACCACTGTGAGTTGATCTGTCCTGAACAGAGCTTCTACGATGACGAGGACCAAACCTGCAAACCTATTACACAGTAAGAACCTCACAGATCTCAGTCATCCTCGCTCTGACCCACCTAAACAGTGTCTCTGGTCCACAGGTGCAGCGCACTAGGACTTGTGCAGCTCTTTCCTGGAAACAAAACCCACAATGCAGTGTGTGATGTACATGGTATGTGGACAGAATACTGTGTTGGTTAGGGGTCCAAGATCACAGTTGTGTGATGCTATAAAAAATATAACAACATAACAACGTATTTAATGAGGTATATGAAAGTATAATTTTCCAGACTATGAGTCCCTCCGGAGTGTTATGAGCGCCAGCCAGATCACAGATCACACTCTAGTGGCTGTTGGTGAAATTGTAAAATTAATTATTTTAATACATACATTGCACCTGAGTCTTAAGCTCAGCCAAAGGATAAAAAAAATGTGCGACCTATAGCCCAGAAAGTACGCTTAATACATTTAAGACCCAAATTTATACCATAACAGTACAATAATCCACCTTCTGAAACAGGAAAAAAGTACATCTACATCTTATTGAGATGAATAATTCTATATGTGATTGAATGTTCCAGCACTGACAAGCTTGAAGAATGGAAAGCTCATTCCTGTGGTTCTTGGAATCAGCTTTGCCGTGTTCTCAGTCTGCTTCCTCGTTTCCTTTCTCTTGTCCGTCGCATATAAATGGAACCTGAACAGGCGTAAGTCAAGTGAGTAAAGCTGTGATCAAAAATGTTCACAAAATGACTGCATTGTTAACAGTTCACCGATTACACTTTTCAATTGGTTCAATTAGAATGTCTTTTGTTGTGACTGGTATTTAAAGTACACTCTATGAATGATAATTACAGAAGACGTCTGTGAATTAACTATCGGACAGAATATCACTGACTTCCACCTGTCCAAGGAAGAGAGTGGACATGTGCTGGAAACCAAAGATGACAACAATTCTGCACTGCTGCTTTATGGAATAGAAAGACTTTGATGGAAAAATTGGAGGAATTAATAAAAGAAAAAAAATTAAATGGCTGCATTTGAAAAGAGAGAAACATAATTACCGTACTTTGTATGATCTACAACAGCATTTCCAACCTTTTTGCACTATGTATCGGTTAAATGTCTGAAACTAATTTTTTAAATTTTTTATTTATTTTGCTAGATTGGTCATTTCACTTTAGTGATATTGTATTGTCACTTAAATGCAACGCAGAGAATTCTGTAATTTTTCATTATCAGGATCAGATAAACAAACCAGAAAAAAATTAAGCTATGTCCAGTCCCAGAATGGGAATCACTAGTGTAAGATGAAGATGGGACTTCAATCAACCAACCAAACAATCGACAGACCGACTGACCCACCGACAATCAATCAATCAATCAATGAATCATCTATCTAGCTATCTATCTAGATCTAATGTTATTTAGAGCCCACATTTACAAATTAGATTTGTCACATAAGGCTTTACAGGGTTGGTGACATCCTCTGTCCTTAGACCCTCAGCCAGGGGGAAAACCCTTTAACAGGGAAATGGACAGACAGTGCAGCACAGTTGACTTGACAACAGTTGACCGACAGTTTGATGTATAGACTGCTTCATGTGTTTTGATCACACTTTAGTGCCACATTTGGCCTTCTGAGTGTACTTTGAAGACTGCAGCTTTCTGTTAACATATGTGGGTCAGAGAGCACTGTTGTTTGTCTTTGGTCAGAGAGTGGTGTTCAGAGTGAGCCATCTGAGTCCCCTGGTTCAGGACTGTCTGGAGTTAGCCCCTTAATATTGAATTGGTGATGTAAATATTGTGCAGGACCTGAAGTGAAATGTCAAAAATGATATTGTGTGTGTGGTATTTTTGGGTTCTCCGGACACAAGATGCAGGCTCAAAGTTCAGTCTTTATTACAGGCTTAATAGTTGTCAGACACCATTTTAGTTGAGTAATTGAGCACACACTGAGGCGTCATGGAGGTTGCCACCGCTCTCTTTGCGCCCCCCCCCCCCCCCACCCCCCCCTTCCCCAACCCCCTGTGACACTTCTTAACCTGAGAAGTGTCACCTGCGCACAGTGCAGCATCAGCCTCGCCACTCATCTGCTCTCCCAGCTGCAGCTGAGCGCTAACCACTCACAGTGTGATTCTTGCACTGTACAGTCTAATTAAATATGTCTTACAACAGACAATGTGTTATTATTATTAATTTTTTACTTTACTTTTTTCAAGTAAGTATTTATCTTCTTTCCCTTGGGGTTGTCTTTTCTTTAGGGTTTAGGGTTTTATCTGCAAGTGTATTTCTTTACTATCTGTAGATACAGATATCTGCAGCTGTTTGCCCCGAAATCTGAAGTCAACATCTCAAGACCCCAAGTGTAGACATGACCAGACCGTTGCAATATGGTTTCTCTAGCTTTTTTTCCAGTCTGTGTTGTCTCTCTTATGACCTCATTCATGATCCTGTCCATCCTTGTCACCTAAAAAGAATCTAAGCATGTCACCTCCAACTCTGCATGTGTCTTCTGCCTATAGCTAGTTTCTCTAGGTTTTGTTTAGTCCCTCAGATACTGTAATACAGTACTGCAGATGGATATAAAACAATAAAAAAGGACCAAAAGGGACCAGAAATAAAATACAGGGTTTACCAAAAATAATAGTACCGTACTGTACTTTAATCACTAAAAATAAATCTACTGTGATGATCTTTAGATAATTACTGTACATTGCATTTATCTTCTGATGTACATGCCTCATCAGTGTGTTAGTAACCCTACTCACATTGATCCAGTGCCGTTTTATCAATTCTCATTTCCGCTATGATGCCTTGCAGTCAAACCAAGGTGGGGTCCATAAAAAAATTGTGGCTAGTCTCACAATTATCCCGATATTTTTTCTCTTCACCTTGACTGACTCTCTCCTATCATAGATCATTCCTGACACTTTCCTCCCACATTATCTGAGCCTTTCATTCTCAATAACTAAACCCCTGCACCTTCACCACCTCTGTTCCTTGTAACCTTACCATTCCACTGTTCCCTCTTTCATTTGGACTCATTCACTCTGCATTGCTACGACTGACCTTCATTCCATTCCTCTTCTGTTCATTCCTTCACTTTTCCAGGTTCTTTTCTAGCTACTGATTACTCTCACTACAGATTACAATGATCTTCAAACATCATTTTTCAGACTGCATAATCTGAAGACAGCATTATCAGTGAATATGGCAAAATAGAACCTCTAACCAGTGTCATCTCATGTGCTCATAGTTGTTGTGCTATCTTTCGTTTGATTATTGGAGTAATAATTATAATTCAGTCCTCAACCTTATTCGTCCTAACCTCAAGGGGATGTAGTTACAAGTCTGTGCCTGTTGGGGTCACTGTCAGGTACCAGGAGGCTGACCGATCATATGACAGCCGGGGTGCCTGCGTCCCACTTCCCTTCCCCGCTGGAAAACGCCACATCTGACAGGGAGGGAGACGCAGACTAAATCTCGGGGCAGTGAGAAGACGGACATCAAGATGCTGGCTCTAATAAACCGGCTGCTGGACTGGTTTAAGTCTTTGTTTTGGAAGGAAGAGATGGAGCTGACGCTGGTCGGGCTCCAGTATTCAGGAAAAACAACATTTGTAAACGTCATCGCCGTAAGTCTTCAGCCGTTGTTAGCCACCTTGCTATAGTAATGCTAATGCCAACAGGGCTAATACCGGGGACATTAGCTGCTGGTGCTGTGTCTGTGGTGGCTGTGATTGGACCGTTGGGTCTCAGAGGTTCTCCAGTGGTCAGGAGCAGAGGCTGAGTCGAGACTAAGACCGGCAGAACACGTCCCACCTGAGCTAACTGGTTGGTGTTGTAGGCTAGTTGGTGACTCTTATGGATGTCAAAAACCCAAACGCAACACAAACATAAACACATTCGCACGTCTATAGGGTGGTCAGATACTAACTTTTTTTCCGATATCGGATTTTGCCTATATTGTCTAAACACTTACTTTTTAGTTCTGATATCAACCGATAAGATAAATTAAGTTGTTTAGCCGCAAAGTTAAACATCTGGGCACCCCAGATGCGATTCCAACAAATGTGGGAAAACCCAGGCTTTCAGGATAAACTTAAAATGATCTTGCTGATGTTACATTGTAATGCTAATAACGGGCTCTCAATATTGTCAATTTCGCTAAATTAGATGTCTTTATTACAGAGAAGTCCGTGAACTGACTTCCAGATATTGGGTTTACACAATAACGCAGATAGTTGTGTTTATCAGGATAACTGACAACAATCTTACCAATGTAACATAATTATATTCATATCGGGTTGATCTGTTTTATGGGATGACCCCAATTGTCTGTAAACTTCCACAGAGACATTTATAAAGACAGATGAAGCCAGTCTAGTCATGACGATTAACTTTCCAAATTCAAAAACAACCCATTTTCCTTTAGAACTGAAAAAAAAACCTTTTGAATGAAGGGGTGAAAGATCTTCAAGAAACCGACTTAGTCCAGTTTCCCTCAAAGTAACCAGTTTTTAACCCATTATTCTATATATTGCCTTAGAACAGATTATCTTTTCAAATTTTACCACAGGCTCTGATAAAAGCTGTACTTGATCAAGACCTGGTCCCATTAACTAATGTTTATGATAAAATCAGGATTGATAGTGACGACGGGAGTTCCACAGAAACACAACGTCTTTTGTTCCTTCTGTAGCTGGGAACATGAGCGTTTACTTATTACCGTGGCTGATTCAGATGCTCATGACGATACATTCTTTGTCCTGGTGTGACAGAGGCCGAAACTAAAGACATTAAGCTTTGTCACTTGGGCAATTTTGGAGGGATGAAGTAATTGTCATCACCCAGTTACCACACAGGGGAAACTGCAGCCTTGAACTGCACACTTTGAAACACTTCATTATCAGCTGTAACGTTTAACAACATCATCTGCACCTATGAGCAACCAGAGAGGTCTTCACTCATTTTGGGGCATGTTGTTGTAAACAAGGACTAGGTTTAACATCACATTGGGTTAAATGGGAGTTAATGAACAAAGACATTGAGACATTATTTTAAGCTTTTTCCTGAGTGTAAACCCAAGTTTCACACCCATATTTCATTAATTTGGTTTTAGTTATTCTCCTGCCTTTTCCCTGCAATGCCAGCATTTCTTCAGTACATGTAGCATAGAAGAAGCTAAAACCATCTAGCAATTTAACCTTCATTCATGATTTCTAAATATCATTAATCCTAGACATTAATCCCTGTATCAAATTTACCACCCAATGTGGCTTGTGAATCAAAATATTTATTACTTGACTGATAATAAGGTTTGAAATTTCTGTCAAGAGTAGGAATGTCCGATAATATTGGTCGGCTGATATTTTTATCTAGATATAAGCATAATTATGTGATTAGTAAGGTTATGGTAAGATTGATATCTCTTTTTTCTATGATAATGAAAACCTGGTAACACAATGGTTGAGTTTTGCTTAAAATACTTAAATAGCTTATAAGGGTTCTCCGGCATTTACCCCATTGGCATCCGAAAATGAAGTGTTTGGATAGTATTAGCAAAATGAGATATTGGCAAGTTAATATCGAACCTGCCTAATCAAGAGTCTTTTGACCTTCAGCACAAATTTGAGTCACCCTGTAGAAAATGTTTAAAGAAATTTGATTTAAAACCATCATGTTACAGTTGTCTCTCCAGATAGCTCAGAACCAATGGAACCAAACCTCTCTTAGTTTCTCTTTGAGTTTACATAAAGCAAATCCTACAACTAAACTCACTCAGAAACTTCCCAAAAAACCTTGCTTCATATTCTGAATTATAGTAGTTAAATGTCAGGTATATCCAGTTATATTTTGGACAGTGTTAGGTATTTCCTGACATTTACGTAGAAAAGTCATGCGTCAGTCAAAGTTAGCAGAAAATGTGAACGTGCTTCCAGTTCACTTTTCTGATTCATACAATGGAAAACTATTTTCTCCTGGCTAATTAATTTGTTTTCTGTTCTCCTCATAAATATCAAAAGCATCGAGTGGTTCCTTCTTCCTCGGTCATGAGACCAAAGCACACATTTCACTTAGCCTTAATCAGGTGACTCCAGCGGGTCATGTGTTGTGAAATGTGTTGAGCAGCAGACAGTGCTCAGTGCTTTACACAGTAACACTAGGGGAGGGAGGGAGACTGTGTGTGAGTAACAGCTACTGAGTTTTGACAATCCTTGTGTCTCGATTCATTATTTTTATTAGAAATAACTAATTAATTTGTCCCAGCACTGGAGAAATATACTGCCGATGAATCACATTAAACTTCCCTCGCTATTTGAAAATTCTTAGACATAGATAAAATACAAATATATTGATAATATAAAATAGTAATAGTTAAGGAAGCTTTTTAAATTGTTTTTAATGGGTTCATCAAGTTAGATCAAGATTTTATTGAATTTTAAGCTTTTTTAAAAAAAAAAAACAAAAAAAAACCCTTATTTAACAATAGCAGCTAGGCTCACCTTGGCTCAGATGGAGAGGTGGAACTCGGATTATCAGTGGTATCCTGATGTTTCTTTGTATTAGAAAATTTAGTAGACGTTGGAGTTACTCGTAATTTAGAAAACTTTGGATTAGAGTAGAAGGTATCAAGAAGAAGTATGTAATGTTTTACATACATACATAATGTCATGCTAATTTTGACATCCAACATTTGTGCAATAACTTAAACCGATAAATATCACCAAGACTGTATTAGTGTTGATTGATTATGGTAATTATGGTAATACGGGTAAAAATTGTTAAGACTGGGTTTTTCAAATTATGTCTTTGATGTGTTTTGGGGATATATGGCTGTACATTAAAGTGAAAGCCACTGGATTGCAGCATTGCAGATAATTTTAATAATCTATTTTTAATAATTAGGTGTACTTTGTTTGCATAACATTGTTGTAGTGCTTTAAAATAGGTAAATAAATATTGAACAGGCCCTCTATCAGTATCTGTTGATGAGTGTTTGGATAATATTGGACATTCCTAGTTAAATTCCAGAAAGCAAAATGTGTAATCTACTTTTAGTAAAAAAAAATGTTTTGTTTTAAATGGTAATTTTTAAGAATTACCTTTTCATGATCTACTAAAAAATGTAAAGCATTAATTTTGTTTGTGTTAACGCTTGGTGTGGCTTCTTAATAACAAGGCCTGTTGCATATCTGTGGTACCTGTGTGACCTTTGGCCATTTCTCTCCAGTCTGGACACTTCAGTGAAGACATGATTCCCACAGTTGGCTTTAACATGAGGAAAGTCACCAAAGGAAACGTCACCATTAAGGTTTGTATTTCTTTATTATTCTACAACATTATTGAGGCGAGTGACATGACGCATGTTTTACCTCAACCCTTCTGATCAGATCTGGGATATAGGAGGGCAGCCCCGATTCAGGAGCATGTGGGAGCGGTACTGTCGAGGAGTCAATGCCATAGTGTGAGTAACAGGGTTTATTCCTGCTGCACTGCAATGTCCTATGGAAATATATTCATAATCTCTGTTTAACTGTTGCTTATTTCAGGTACATGGTTGATGCAGCAGATCAAGATAAGGTGGAGGCATCCAGAAATGAGCTTCATAATTTATTAGACAAACCTCAACTGCAAGGAATTCCGGTAAGTCTGCTACCCCAGAAACCACCTTTTTTTTTAACTGGTTCATGATTTCTGCAGTTGCTACTACTGTGTGGGTTTGTGCTACTGAATCAGATACAGGTTTTACATGGTGTCTGTTTTTAGGTTCTTGTTCTCGGCAATAAAAGGGATCTTCCCAATGCTTTAGATGAAAAGCAGCTCATTGAGAAGATGTAAGTATGAGAAACTGTTCAAAGATAAGGGATATGTTGGTACAGTGTCAAATGTCATTTATGTACAAATAATTTATAATTTCTCAGTCATCTACATGTAATAAATTGAGTAATTTAGAAATTTTCTCACAGAAAATGATCTACTGTATCTACTGTATCTTGTTCTTCCTAAACTCCCAAAAATTTGTAGGCTGTTAAATCAGACTATTTGTGAAGAGACTGGATGCCCCCTACTGTCCAACTAACAACATTTTAAAGGCTTCACTTGCGGTGTATGTCGGTCTGAATAAGGGTTTTAGTCACATTTTTCTTCTTTATTTCTTAGGAATCTGGCTGCCATTCAGGACAGAGAGATTTGCTGCTATTCCATTTCCTGCAAAGAGAAAGATAATATTGGTGAGTGAATTCTTAGAAACCCAGTGTTCACTATTAGGCCTTTTATTACATGTGATATTGCATGTTTTATTAAATGAAATTGTCTTCTCAGCAAACATTGGTTAGTAAAACTGTGTTTCTTTAGTATTAGCTAGCAAATGCCTAGAAGTATGTTTTTATCTTCTTTTCGGGTAAATTAGGAACCCCAAATTAGTTTAGTCATTTAAAGAATAGTTTGAAATTCCCTTGGATTCTCCAAGAGACTTTTTGATCCCAAGACATTTTTTAAATATTTGCATGGAAATGACTGTGACTGTGTGTTTTTTTTTTCCTTTTCATTTCAGATATCACACTCCAGTGGCTCATTCAGCACTCAAAGTCTCGAAGAAGCTGAAGAAGCAAGACCGGTTTGCCACGTTCCCATCATGCCCTACCCTTGTTTTTCTGTGATGATGTAAAGTTGTGTCATCAGTCCCAGGTCACACGCTGCACTGTTCCACGCAACCTTCTTTTCTCACCTGTCTCTTCCCACAAGCCCTGACGATGCACTACTGCAACGGTATCCTGGAACAAAAATTATGCAATACGATTGGCATTATGTATAAAATGATACTGTTATTCAACTGGTGGTTGAAAAAAAAGAAGAGCTTCATTTTTTTTCTCTTTTACTTCGCAGGCATTACCTACATAACTGTGCCCAGACTGTGCTAAAGCTAACCCGGGGTGTCTTGACCCTGACAAATTTATTCCAACAAACAGACCTTCATTAGACAATGTGATGAATGTGAACATACAGATTTTCACTGCTCTGTTGCTCGCAGCTCAATTGATGTCCTTTCCTACTTCTAAAGTCAATGTCCGTCAATTTTGGGAAGCATTTTTTGTGTGCCGACGCACCTCAGTTTGAGCAGGTCTGTACAAATACCAAGCTACTATGATTTTTACTGATGTGAGATGTGCGTGTATGAATATATGACTCTATTTAAAGACTGAATGTAGTAAAAGAAAAGCTGGACGAGGTTTTGTGGTTCATGCTGGCCTCTGTTTGTACGTCACCTGCGTGGAACTGTTGCCTTTGTGCTGCCTCGATGCTAACAGAGGGCGAGGGGCAAAACTCGAAGTGCCTTGTGCAATGTCTCTGACCTCTGAAGCCGAAGCGGCGTGAAGGGTACGTCCACCTGGTGGAGGGAAATACACCAATTCAATACATTCAAAAATAAAAAGGCATGCTTTTTAATTTAAACCTTGACTGTTTGGTGCTTCATCTGCTCATCACACAGTGAAACAATTTCTCCAAGTAATGAGTGTACAGCTTTTGCAAGGTCCTTTGTAATATGAGGAAACATCTTGTTCTGAACCTGCCACAAATCCACATGAAGGGATTCTCAATATTGCTGTCAAGCTCCCTCTAGAGGACAAAATGCTACACGCTCCCTACCCGACGTTCACATTTGTGAATTAAAATACTGCATACCTGATAACGTGTATCGGGCAAACCACCGTAAGAGGTGTTGCCTCCAAGTGACTGGAGTCATGTTATCATTTAATCCATCTGTGTCAAACTTATTTTTACCAGGGGGCCATATTGACAATAGAGTTCCTTTGAAGGGTTGGTTGTTTATGGAAGACTGTAGAGATGTAACTATTCCCCTTCCTCTTTTTTGTTATTGTCACTTATTCAGGATTTTCCACAGTAAATCATCCTTTTCCATCTCCCCCTGATCTCTACATCTTTTACTCTGACTCCAATTACCTCCATGTACTCCCTTACTGCATTCATAAGCCTTCCAAAATTACACCCTTTTCCTTTTTCTCTCTTTCTCTGAACCCACCGCCCTCTTCTTTTTCATCTTCGACTAACAGCACTCCCATTTTTAACAGCACTGTTGGCAGTCATTGTTAACCTGGGCCCTGACCAAACTGGTATTAAAATTATTTTGTTGATTATAAGCAGTACAGTTGTAAGCAACAGAAAGTCTATCTAGAGATGTAAAGCTAACAACCAAACTTACTGGACATCATGATGTGAATTAATGACAATCTTCAGACATTTTGTAGACTTGATCTTGGCAACTGTTTTTACGTTGTATGCCCATCCTGACACATCCCTTACCCTTTTCCGGGTTTGGGCCTGGCACTAAAAAACATTTGCTGGTGCCCCCTGGTGGCTGGTTTATAGGGGACCAGGTGGAAGGGCAGCAGGCCCAGAATTATTGGAGAAGATTACAAGTTATTTTACCATGGTTTTGATGGGAAGAGAAATGGAGTAGTATAATCAACAAGAAAGAGTATGCTAGGAATCTGATAAAACAAGTGTCAAACATGTTTGACACTTGTTTTCACACATGTAAACTAGCATCCTATTTCTACCCTTACACATATTGACCTTCTGGTCAATATGTGTAGGGGTAGAAATAGGATTGAGGTTGAATTTTGTCAGTTGGTATGCTCCACAAGTAGGCTATGAGTTAGTAGAAAAGGAGAAGTTTAGGAATTAGCTGGATTTGGTTGTAGCAGGCATCCTTGTGTTATCTGAAGCATATTTTGATGGCCATGTGGGGGAAGAAACAGCAGTGATGAGGAAATGATGGGTCGGTTTGGAGTTAGGGATAGAAATTTGGAAGGACAGGCAGTGGTAGATTTTGCAAAAAGAAAAAATGGAAATGGCCTTCGTAACCACTTATTTCCAAAAGAGAGCGGAGCACAGGGTGATTCATAAAAGTGGAAGCAGGTCCACACAGTTAGGGTTACCTCTGTCTAGAAGAGGTAATATGTAAGGTGGTGGCAGGTGAGAGCGTGGCCAAACAGCATAGGATGGTAGTGTGTATAATTTAACAATGGAGGTGAGAAGAATAAACAGAGCAGAAGATCAAGTGGTTAAAGTTAAGGAAAGAGGAATGTTGTGTAGACTTCGTAAAGAAAGTAAGGGCAGAACTGGACTTTGCTGTGGAATTGATAGATGATTGGGATGTCCTCCGGACAGAAGAAACAAGACAAAGAGACCTTGTGGTGGAACAATGAGGTTTAGGAGGGTGTTCAGAAAAAATATATTAGAGAAAAAGAGATGGGATTCCCAGGGAATCCTGGGAAGGATATGCAGCAGGTAAGGTTGATTAAGGACAGGGATGGAGATGTCATTACCAGTGAGCAAGGTGTGCTTGGAAGATGGAGGGAGTACTTTGAAGAGTTGTTAAATTAAGAATATGACAAGGAGTGTAGTTCAAGTTATAGAATAGTATCAGCTAAGGTGAAGGGAAATGTTTACAGGTCAGTTGTGAGACCAGCCATGATGTATGGTTTAGAGACACTAGCAATAGGCAGAGGACAGGAGGCAGAACTGGAGGTGGCAGAGTTAAGGATACTGAAGTTCTCTATAGGGGTGACTAGGATGGACATTATCAGTAATTAGGTGATTGGAGGGACAACACAGACAGGGCATTTTGAAGAAAAAGCTAGAGAAGCTAGATTAAGATAGTTTGGACATGTGGTTATATTGGTAGAAGAATGCTAAAGATGGAGCTGCCAGGTAGCAGACAATAGGAAGGCCAAAGATGAGATTTATAGATGCAGTGAGGGATAACATGGAGCCGAAAGGAGAAGAGGAATTACATAATTTGAATCTTGTAGTTATAACTAATCCTCGCCATCTGGTAATATAAAACTTCAACAATAGATCAAGTATTAAAATATCTGTAAACGATTTTAAAATAGTTTCGAGCGTGATTTAGTCGTTATTATTAAAACTATTTAACCGTACTGTTGAGCTTTAGTGAAGCGGTTGTGTCCGTTTTCTATTGGTGTGAAGTTTACTACTGATACGTCACGAATGCCACGAAACGTAACGCGGTGATTGACAGTATGTTACCCAATCACTGCGCGGTATACCCGTCATTGGGTGACGTAACAGGAAGTGAGCGGAGCAGGTTTGTTGACAGGAAGAAAGCGTGAAGCCGAGTGATTATACGTTTTTGGGGCTTACGGTCTCAGCCTGACACATGGAAAAGGTCCCTCATGTTCACGTAGTCGTCGCTGTCTGTACCTAAACTATGCTGTGGATTTTCGACCCGCGGCAAAGATGCAATGGCGGTCAATCGTAGTTGGCCTGGTTTTGCTGAGAGTTTCCCTCAGCTGTTTTCTATGGCTCGCCTTCGGACTTGGACCTAACGTCAGCTGGGGATTCAACTTCCCCCTGGGATTTAATCTTGGCAAATTAGAACTGTTTTTTAGGGATGGAAAACCGCCCAGTTTGAGAAGTAACTCTTGGTCCCGGATTCACGGACACAGGTATGAAGAGACAGAGACCGTCTGCACCAGGGTGGATGAGAAGTCTCCCCACAGGTCCTATCGGAGCTTCTTCGATGGGAAAAAGGACGAGTACGAGCGGAGGTACGGCTCCTTCCCCGAAACGCTGAGGGTGAAGATGAAGGACATGGCCAAGGAGATGTTCTATTTTGGATACGATAATTACATGAAATATGCCTTTCCCGAGGATGAGCTCAATCCCATTGACTGTGAAGGACGGGGACCGGACGTGTCGAACCCGTAAGTGGTCAATGATGGAGCATGATGGTCTCATAAATGGAGAAAAAAAAAAAATAAACCCATAGTACGTTGCCAAAAACTTAATTATCACCCGATCAAAACAGCTTTGTGGCTCTTACCGTATTGTAATAACTGTCCGGTCAAATCATTCGTTTGCATTCATTTTCTTATCAAATTAGCCAGTAGTAAAACAGTGCTGACATCAGCTTGTTAGACTTCAAGAATAAAGAAAAACAACTGACTTTCTTTTTGTGATCAATACCAATTCCCGAGGATATAATGATAATAATAATAATAATAACAACAATATTGTGCTGTTTTCAGTTACACGAACACACCTTTTTTAATGGACACCTATGCAACTCAAAAGTATCAAAAACCTATTTTTACCTAAAATATTATATTATATATTAAATATCATATATATTCAGTTTTGTCACAAACAAGCATTAAAGTTCACACTCGTACACATCAGCGATTTACAAAGAACGATTAACCTAATCGTGAATGACAGGGAGTACAGGGAGATTATTCGAACAGATTACCTGCTGACGATGCTAGCAGATGCTAATCACTTTCCAAAAAAAGGCCCAACAACAACGTCGTTTAACTACATTAACTATTTCTGCCTTTTCTTATCCCTGTTGTCGTTCATCCCATTGTTTTCTTGAACATTACTTTACATATGCCTGTCTGTTTCACTGTGTTTCAGGTCAAATATTAATATCAACGATGTCTTGGGGAACTATTCTCTCACGTTAATCGACACCTTAGATACATTGTTGGTAAGCTTGACAATCTTCGAAAAACACAAAAATATGTTGTCATCTCGTTTTTTTAATCATATTTTATAATATTGTTTGGCGATAAAACATGACGGCAGTACCCATAACGTTGAGTTGTAGGCAACTAGAGTTAGTAAAGTTATTTTGCCTGCACCTCTTCATGGAATTTTCAACTCCCAGATAAAGCCTGGATGACATGATGCTATTAAGTTATTTTTTTAACTTGAAATATCTAAATGAAAGACAGATAATCTCATTTTGTTTTACTAATACATATAAAGACCTATTTAACAAAAATGTTAGGTCAAGTGAATCTCCCTGAATGCCTCATCTGTTTAATTTCTGTCTCCTTTGGTGGCCATGTTTGAAGTCTCTACCTGACATTGTTTCTAATGTTCAACAAACATCTATGAGATCTGCTGTTTTGTTTGTTTTCTCCAGGTTCTTGGCAATGTCACAGAGTTCCAGAGAGCCGTCAAGTTGGTCATAGACACGGTATCGTTTGACAAAGACTCAACAGTGCAGGTTTTCGAGGCAAACATTAGGTACAAATGTAGCAAATGTTTTAGTGTCTTGTAAAAAAAAACTCCCGTAATACCTCATTTTGGTTGCTACAAAAACGGATTGTGTAAAATTTGTCATTGTGGCAAGCCCTGGAAAGAGACAAGCCAAAAAGAAAAGAAAAACAAAAAGACTTTGAATCTGATAATACATGCCTGGATTTTTGTCACTATGTGCAATTGCAATTTTTGGGTCTAGCACCTCTAGATATTGGTATTGGTTGACGGTAAATACTAAAATAATACAAATGTTACCAAAATGTAACAATTGCTTTAGCCTTTAGCATTGTGCTAAAAGAAAGTTTAAACAAAGTTTTTATCTGGTTCATTTATGATATTATCTTTACACAAATTATGCAAATTTGAAGACATTTTATATAAGTTGAATGGATATCTATCTATCTATGTGTGTTTTTCTGTGGCTTAGGATCTTGGGAGGCCTCATCTCAGCTCACATTCTTCTTACCGACCCAAAACACCCGTTTGGAAAGGTGGGCTTTGAAGGTTATGATAACGAGCTGCTTCACTTGGCTCACGACTTGGCTGTCCGCTTACTGCCTGCCTTTGAGAACACTAGCACTGGCATTCCTTACCCCAGGGTGAGCAACCCTATCGTGGCTGCAGGTCATGTTTTTCCACCAAGGTGAAGGCACAAGACTTCATAGGAGCCATCTTTACCTTAAACACAGGTGAACCTGAAGACTGGTGTTCCTTCTGACAGCATCAATGAAACCTGCACTGCCGGAGCTGGTTCCCTGCTGGTGGAGTTTGGGATTCTGAGTCGCTTGATCGGTGATTCCACTTTTGAATGGGTGGCCAGGCGTGCTGTCAGAGCATTGTGGAACCTGAGGAGCAACAAAACCGGTCTGTTAGGTATGTGTGGAGGTTTTGAGGACCTATGTTCTTCTATCAGCCTATCCCATTGTTTCTGTTTGTCTCCTGTTACCTGTGTTATTATATCAACTATCTGGAAAACATGAGTACTACATTAAAAGACATAACAATGTTGAGTTTAACCTGGAATTTTAGAATTAGAAAAGACCAGTTTTAATGATGGTTAGATCATTTAGTGTTAAAGACTGGTGCATTAAAAAAAAAAAAAATTTAAATGGTCTGTGGGACAAAAAGTTTGGAGACCTTTGGTTTAAAGAGATCTTCATTTACAGGGAATGTGGTTAACATCCAAACAGGCCAGTGGGTTGGCAAACAGAGTGGTCTCGGTGCTGGGATGGACTCCTTTTATGAATACCTGCTAAAGTCGTATCTTCTGTTTGGTGAAAAAGAGGATTACAGAATGTTCCAGTCGGCGTATAAGAGCATCCAAAACCATCTGAGGAGGGGGTGAGAAACTTTCCTCTACAAGACCTCAGAGACCACACACACGTTTCTGAAAGAAAGAAATGTTTGTTTGTTGTTTTTTTCATGCTCTAGGAGAGAGTCCTGCAATGAGGGAGAGGGAGACCCTCCTCTGTATGTCAATGTCAACATGTTCAGTGGTGAAATAATGAACACATGGATCGACTCCCTCCAGGCCTTCTTCCCTGGGCTCCAGGTGAAAACGTTTGTGTCAAGAGTGTAGAGCAGAGGGCACCAACCGTCAAATTCATACAAGATTGGCCAAACAACATTAAACATTATTCCGAGGGAGATCTAAAGAGATATATGTGTAGAGATGTCTGATAATATCAGTCAGCCAACATTATTGGTCCTAACATCAAGCCAAGCCCGATAACGCAATGCCAAATGATGTCTTTTCTATAATGTCTTTTGTGGATAATTCGTTGTTTAGAATTGTGAGAGACACTGGGTGCTAGCTTTGGAGCTCATTATTAAATGTGTTATTAATTTGGAATTACATGCATGTGATAATAAAAGTCAGCTGATGTTATTTGTCCAAAAACAGCAGATTAGTATCATTGTCATTGGTTCTTCCAGCGTTAATGAAAATCCCGTAACACAAAGCCTGGATTTTTGTCAAATTAGCTTAAACACTACTGTACTAAGGGTCCTGAAACTTTTACCTCAGTTTTGGCAGACGGCTGCATGTATCTATATAGAATAGAACAGAACTGTCCTTTATTGTCGTACCCTGGGAAGTACAATGATATTGAGGGAGAACAACAAAATTGAGGGAAATAAAAAAAAAACACTTGATATTGGAAATGGAAATGAAGAGAATATCGGCAAAATCTGAGAATATCTGATCAGATACAAAGCATTAGATATTCCTAATTAGAAAGGTATGCTAAGCACTAGGTATCAGATTTGGCCCAAAGGTGTTCCTTCACCTCTGCTGTTTTTTTTTATGTCCCAGGTGCTGAACGGTGACGTAGACAATGCCATCTGCCTTCATGCCTTCTACTATGCCATCTGGAAGCGCTTTGGGGCTTTACCAGAGAGGTACAACTGGCAGCTGCAGGCTCCTGATGTGCTCTTCTATCCACTCAGACCGGAGCTGGTAGAGTCCACCTATCTGCTGTACCAGGTGACAACAGTGACGAGTCCAGATAAAGATTTTAAATCACTTCTCGCTGTTATGTAATGACTGATTCTCTCTCTCCTTAGGCGACCAAAAATCCTTTTTATCTACATGTTGGTATGGACATCCTGCAGAGCCTGGAGAAAAATGCCAAAGTCAGGTATTGTGCATATGATTTTCTATTTATTCTGAAGACCTCTGCCATGGTTCAGCTTGAGCTGGAGTGTGTTTTTCTTTTCCCAGGTGTGGGTATGCTACCCTCCACCACGTTGTTGACAAGTCCAAAGAAGATCGTATGGAGAGCTTCTTCCTAAGCGAGACCTGCAAATACCTATATCTGGTATTAGCATGTTATTGGTCTGCCAATGTTATAAGCCCAATATCAGCATAGTTATTAAATATTGGTATTAACATTGCTATCAATTTTTCCTCCAATAATGAAAACACAATAATACAATGCTAAATGACGTCTGTCCTAAAACTAGTTTTGGGGTTACCTGGCTGTTTATAAAAGTGAAAGACACTAGATGGCAGCATTGCAGCTCGTTTTGCTAAACTTGCTGCTATAGCAGGTAGCTAGGCACCTGAGACATATACTTCAGTTTTGGGGGCAAACTGTGGCATACTATGGTGTCTGTACGTATTGGACTTGTACATGAACTAAAAAAATATTTGTAAAACATCATCTAGATCAGGGATGCCCAATAGGTAGGTTGGAATCTACCAGTAGATCTCCAAAAGAGTGCTGATAAATCCTGAGCAACAACAGCAAAAGAAATAATAGTGAATAAAACAAGGTGTGTTATCTATTTCAAGATGCTACTCTCTGGCCTAAGTGAGAATCATATATATATTGAGTCAGACAGTAATATATACTGTCTCTTATACACATCTGAGCGGAGAGTTTGATCAAGTCCAGTCCAAGTTGGAGCAGTCACTGCTGGTGGTGGTGATGAGGTTCTGGTTCTGGTTCTCTGTAGGAACCCTACAGTTGGTCTTCAAGTCCAACATGAGGACAGGACAAAGTCCCAGACAAAGACCCTTCCTGGTGCATCATCTCTGGAGAACCACCACTGATGAACTCTTCTTGAAGAACCTGTCCCTTGTGAGACCGTCCTTCTAAAGAACCTCTCCAGAAAGAGGTAAATCCTGACAGCAACAACAGCAAAAGAAATAATAGTGAATAAAACAAGATGTGTTATCTATTTCAAGATGCTACTTTCTGGCCTAAGTGAGAATCATATATATATTGAGTCAGATAGTAATATATATATATATAGTATATCTATATACTGTGTGTGTGTGTGTGTGTATGTATATATATATATATGTATATATATATATATATATATAGTATACTATATATCATAAGGTACAGAATAATATATCTACTGTATGTAGGTAAATATAATTAGAGTTTTCTTTTGAAAAGTAGATCACAAGATAGGAAGTGTGGCACCCCTGATCTAGATTAACTTCTGATCAGATCGCTCCACTAATGAAGTGACTTTTTGCTGCAGCTGTTTGATGAGGACAACCCTCTGCACAAGTCTGACAACAAGTACATCTTCACCACTGAGGGCCACGTCGTGCCTATAGACCAACGAATCAGGGACAAACGGTGGGACGACCCCTTCCCTTGCAAAGAGGGGGCACTGACCAACCCCTATACCCACCCTGCACCCACTAACACAAGCAACGTAAGTCTGCCCTACTCTTGCCAGCTTCACCCACGTGTGATCAGTTGTGTAATAAATGTAAATAGCTCTAACGGAACCTCTGTAACTGCAGTGCAACAGGATCCCAGAGGAGCGGCGTTACACGTTACCACTGAAGAGTGTCTACATGAGACAGATTGATCACATGGTTGGACTCGTTTAAGGAGGACGCATGTGGTAATCACCAATTAGTACAACCCCACAGCTGGACGTTTAGGACGAAGCAGGAACCAGACACTAAAGTGAAAACCTGAATCAGCGGTTCCCTATCATAGTCATTTTTTTAAACTATGGCAAAGATGAATAACTTAGATGAATAAATCAGTGCTTTGGTCCAAGAGCAAAGTCCGGTTGTGGTTTTAGAAAAAAAACAAAAAAACAATTTAATGTTTTTGTGTTCACTGTGAGACTGTAATTGGTCATTACAGCTGAGCTGGGATTGGTTTAGGCGTGTGAAAGAGAAGAGTGACATCTAGTGGCATCTACTGGATTAATGCAAACAGCTCTGTGTTAACGTTGAGGAAAAGTAACCATTTTAGGGTTCTTGTCTCTGAATCGCCTAAAAATACCTGGGGTATAGCAAACTAACAGCCGAGAGCCATCGCTCTGTTGTTAGGAAGACTCTCATCTTCCTTTTATTTTGCACATTATTGAAGTTGAAATATCAGCATTGACAGTCAAAACACACTCAACCATTCAATGACACACACACTGAGCAAACACTGGCCTTCACTCACCCTGTGACCATGAATGTGAGGAAGAAAGTGCCTTAAACTTGTTCTGTCCCTAAAGTAAGGATGTCCGATATAACTTTTTGCCGATATTGTCCAAATATTTATTTTCCAATTTTCCAATATCAACCATTTCCAGTGTTAACCTGGGAAAAATATTTATCTGTACAAACCACTGCGCCAACATTCTGTATGCAGTCACCTTATTATTTAAATTGATTAATAAAGTGATCTAAAAAGCTACCATCTAGTGGCTTTCCACTTATTATACAGCCTTTGAGCCCAATAACACAATCACACACTTCATTTGTCGAATATCAGAATATGTTGTTATTATAACAGTTTATACCAGTATAAAACTAATTTTGCTCTAATTGGTCTGCCAACATTATCGGACATCCTACCTTAAAGGCTCCAAAGTTTCAGTTAACTTTTTATATTTTTATTGCTTTGCATCCAACTATCACAGTATTGCACATCAGGTGTCATTCCACATGTGTGACGACAGGGGACAGAGAGTCTATAACAAGCCATAGAACAATTAAAAAACGATGGAGTGTATTTTTTTGTATATTTTTTAACTGTCATGTTATAACTCAGGGTTTTTGATGAAAAAAGCAAAATAACAAACTGATTTCAGTGTCTGGCCAGCCTGTGGTCTGACCGGTGGATTGTTAGCACCAGTCTGACAGATGATGGAACTGTGAATCATAAAAATACAGAAACCATGAAGCTGCCTTTTTAAACTCAATTACCTTTTAGACCGATCGGACGCAACAGACCAACCTCAAATACACAGGTTTCTGTGTCTTCCTCTTATCAAGTTCATTTTTCATTTCTGCTTGAGTCAAATTGACCCCAGAGGTCAGAGGAGAAGAGACCAAGGTTTTAGTTGAGATCTCATCACTTGATGATACGGCTGGAATTATGTGCAAACGTGTGTGTGTGTGTGTTTTTTTTTTTTAAATGCATTAGAGACCATAACAATAATCAGAGCTTGTGTGAGTTTCACTTATGTTGAAAGTCAGACAGTAGCAACATTCTGAAACTTTTTCACTACCCTCAAGGAAACCATTTCAACTTCCTTTAAACTTGTTTCTAGTTCTGGCTTTGCCAAATAAGCTGCTGACTTGAAATAAATATCTACCAAACTTAAAACATGCAACAAGGGAACTAAACGTTTTATAAAATAAAGTTAAATTTTAAGATTGCCTGCTGAGTTGTTGCTGTATTTTTTTCATTTAAGAAATGGACAATGTGGACAGAACTTGTCTACAGAAGCTTTAATTGTATTGATGCAGTTTAATAAATGTTTATGTACAGGATGGACTCTGTGAAGACAAGAACTTCAGGGTCTATAGTTACACTGTTGCAGACTAAAGTCAGGCTTACACTGTGCGACTTTTTCCAATCATGATGTCCATCTGCCTCTCACACTGTTCGAGTGTGAGTATGAGGAGTTGTCAGTTAACAGCTCACGACCTGTGTTCGCAGACTGTGTGACCTAAGACAACACATCTGACTCCTATAGCTGCTTTGGGCTGCTTTGGTTAAAAGTGTCTGCCGAATGTACTCTAATGCAAAATTAAGACATGGAAAAAAACTGGTAGTGGGAGATGTATAGATGCTAACAGTTTCTCTTGCTCTCAGACTTGATGAGAGCAATGCTCAGCAGACAAAAACAATTTTCTCTAAGATTTTGTTCCATTTTGTGATCAGACAAAGAAAAGGTGACGACTGCAATGTGTATGGACCAAGAAATGTCTTGGCAGATGTGGTTATTCTGATCAGTTCTGCCATGCTGCTCCCTGTTTTTGGATGGTTATCTGCTGTATCTTTATTCGTGCCTGTGCAGTGTGGCAGGTTGAGGTAAACATTGTGGGCAAATCAGCTGGATTTCAAACATGTTTAAACAGGCCTGAACGCCACTACGACTGAAAAGTGATGTCAAAATCGGCTCAATATCACAAAGTGTACACGAAGCTTAACTAAGCCAATAAGCCCCAGTTACAGCAGTTGCTATAATTATTTATTGCAATAACAAAGTCCAAAAAAATCTTCAAAAGTTTAAAAACTGCTAATTTTCATGGAGTGATTTTCTTCTATGAATCCTTTACAGAGGTCGAAGTGCGTTTGCAGGTCGTGAGACTATATGAGTCCCTTCTTTGGCAGTATGACTGGTCTGTTACTATAACCGGACAGTTACGACAGCACAGAAATGAAATCACTTCTGCTCTGTGTTATCACTTAGTTTTTGGATCACAAGACAGTTGTTTGATATTTATGTTTTTTTTAATCCTGGGTCAGGAGGAATTTTGCTGTATAAAATTATCCAATATCACTTAGCTGGTCTAAACACTATTACTTTTTTTATCTATTGCTTTAAAATGTTTCTTTCCTCATCAATCCATGAAAGACAGAACAATTAAATCATACTCTGCTAGGTGGCAGCAGAGGGATATTAAAACTAAAAAAAGACAATCAAAGGTGTTGAAGAGCTTTGTGAGAGTCTTTTTTTCAGTTCCTGCCATTATATCAGTGTTGTCTTCAACTAAATGGGCTGAGATTTTATGAGATGATTCTAACTAAAATATGATAACATTACATATATTACAGATATTTCAGAGCTTTTCCTGATCATGTATGTGCTGGGGCCCAAAAAAGGTTCAGAAACACTGTTTAAGAGACAATTTCTTTTCTTGGAGTACAACCTGTGGATAGAGAGACGTTCTTTTTTTAGTTTTAGAGTCAGTTCAACTGTCTTCATCATCAACCTGTACATCTGTAACCCACCTCAGAAAAGACCACAGTCCTTCAGGTTCTCCTTGATGATAATGTCAGTGACGGCATCAAACACAAACTTAACGTTCTCCGTATCTGTGGCGCATGTCATGTGGGAGTAGATTTCTTTGACATCCTTGCGCATGTTTAGGTCCAGAAACTGCACTTTGATGTAGTTTCCAGCATCCTCATAGGTGTTGGGTCCTGAATGAAACATCCACATTGAACCGCATACATTGAAAGAAATTATATCACATAATGTGGGCCGAACAACATTATCCTAGCATTTTAGCTAATTTTATCAATACTACACTCATACAGTGCTTTGTACAGACCAATGAATAAGAATTACCAGACCTATACAACATTTGCCAATATCCGATTGTGCCCATATTGTCCAAACACTTTGCAATACTGATATTGATGCATACCACCAAAAGCTTCTGTTTACCCACAAAACTGAGATAAATATCAATATAACCCTGTGTGGGATTCCAATTTCTGCAAAACCCCGGGTTTGTGTTTCTCAATAATCTGAGGGAAAACCAATAACAGTCTAATCAATGTCTCATAATTATGCTAATATCAGACCAATTATATCTGTTGACCAATATTATTGGACACCCCTTGTATCAATTGAAATTGGATCTGAATATAGTGTTTGAAAAACATTAGCATTTTGGGTATTGGCAGAAAGATAATATTGGAACCTCCCTTATTGAAAGTACTGGTAATTGGAGGCCTCACCATCGTAGTCAGGGAAGCACATGCTGAGGTGAGCCTTCTTGATTTTCTCCAGAAACACATCCTTCTTGTTCAGGAAGAGGACAATGGAAGTGGTGGCAAAGTAGCGGTGGTTGCAGATGCTGTTAAACAGGTGGAGACTCTCGTGCATTCGATTCTAGAAGGATACCAATTATGTAATTTACAGCATCATCACAGCGCAATAAGGATGGGAACTTTCTTTTTTGGCACAGCATGACATGCTGTTCTACGATCACTTGTATTCATGTTTACCACTTCATCGTCCTCCACCAACACCATGTCGTAGGCGCTCAGGGCAGCGATGAAGATGATGCAGGTGACACCTTCAAAACAGTGAATCCACTTTTTCCTTTCTGACCTTTGACCTCCCACATCAAACATTCTATATGGAAACAGATATGTTGTTAGGCTTTATCTTAAATGTTGGCATTTCGATAAAATCTACCAGGGATTTCCGATATTATTCGTGGATTTTAGCATAGTTAGTTAACAGCTGTAAGTATTGTCATCATAATTTCTTATCAGATAATGAAGATCTGATAATGCAATGGCTTTGTTTCATCAAGTAATGTCTGCCCTAAAATAGCATTGAAGTTCATTTCACTAGTCCAGTTATAATAATCAGGGGTAGAATGCTGCTGCCAGCAACTGATACAATAGTTTCATTGTATTGATTAATATTGGAATCAGAAAAGTGTTTGTTCAGTATCGGCATATTGGTATATCAGATAATTGCAAAAAGTTAATATTGGACATTTATAATATTTGCTGTAAAGATATACCTGAAATTCAGATCCTTGAAGCCAAACTGGGTCTCGATGATACCGGTTGTCTTTACCCTGGATCGCAGAACATCCTGTTCCGTGGGTACGTAGCCCGGCTGGATAAGTCTTTCCAAATCGTTCAGGTAGCTTATTGAGAAATCAATGTAATTGAAAAAGACTAAAGAAAAAGATCAGACTTACTCCTGACTGCGTGACTACTTACTATCCGGCCGAGTCGTTGAGTTGATACTCCGAGGCTCTGTCAAAGCAGGCCTGGATTCCTGTGTCTTTCCACAGACGCAAAATAATATCTGACAGCTCTTTGGGCATGGTGCCTTCCTCAATCGTGTCTGCGATGTGCATCAGTTTCCTGGCATCGTCCTGCAACAGTAAGTTTAGGAAACATCGTTGAGATTCTTTTGCTTAAAATAAACTCAGCTTTTGTTAGTGGTGTCATTTACCTGCTGGTCAGAGTGACCAAAGTTAATGTTGAGCGTGTTCATAGCCTTGACGATGGCCATCATGGACTGCAGGGTGTTGCTGTAGATGATGACGATGAACTCCAGGCATTCTTCAAGTGAGTAACCATCCTGGTGGATAATTCTAAGGTAGAAAAATTCCATGACATATGATATGATATCCATGATATCCATATATATATATAGTTATAGTTATATATAAAAAATGTCTGTACTTCATCTGTTTCACGATTGTGCTCTTCCCTGATTCTCCAGCACCTACATGATGAAGATAGAACAATGATGAAATGTTAGCAGACAACAATGCCAACAAAAAAAATTAAACAATGAAACAATCAATAATATCCAATAATATGGCTCTGATATTAGCATAATCCTGTGATATTGAAAAGACCTGCATTGGTTTTTCCTCGGAAGATAAGATAGGAATAACACATCGTCTGGGTATTACCAAATTTGAGGCATTCAAATATACTGTAAGGTTCTGAGGTGTTTACCTCAGCAGCAAACATCATTATTTATCACTATTGGTATTGGTCGATATCAACACCAAAAAAATAAGTTCTTGGACAATATCGGACATCCAGATTTTTGACTGTGATAATCTGCGACACAATGAACGTGGATGAGACTGATAAAAACAGTCTGGTCTTGACAGTGTGGTGTCTGTGTCCTTCAGAAATAAGCTCTTTACACTGAAGGATCTGTTATTTGAGGATTAACAAAGGATCAGGACTGAGCGATTAATAATGTCTTAGACCTGAACCAACTCTCCCTGTTCAGGTTGTCCCAGATTTACATACATCAGTTGGGAGAAGTAGTGAAGATTTTTATCCTAACGTACCATGTGACCAAGTTGTTAAAAGAATAAAAGAAGCCCCCTGCCTTTCCTTGACGCCTCAAAATATCAGACTTGACAAACAAATTAATTGACCGACCCTGCAACATCCCACATCTTTACCTAACAACAGCAGCTTGACCGTTCTGGCGTCTTTGTCTGCATCTTCCTTCAGCTTCTTTTCCAGCTCTCTGGAGCGTTTTTCCTCAGCACTCGCCCCGGCCCCCATCCTACTGCTCCTTCCTCAGGCCCCTCTCCTCCAATGCCAAGGGTCCGTACAAATGGAAGTAGGTCCTAGACGACAACTGGTTTCCCCTGACTTGGGCACCAGAGACTGCCTCCAACAAGCACTGGAGGACGTTAGGAATATTTTCTTGTCTTAAGAAAGGATTTCATGAATCTGCTGTCCACATGACTGGGGACAACCAATGACCAACAAGGACAGCAAAGTTTCACGGCCAGAGGTGTGAGGAGAACAGGCAAACCCCATGGTAGGAGGGATCTGAGAGTTTGCTGTGGTCAGCGGAAGATGAACATCGGCTCAGCTGCTAATCTCCGTATTGTTCTTAAGAAGAGAGCCACAGTTTTTGTTTTGTGGCCCCTACAGTATACATTATCATATAGAATTCAGTCAGTGGGCCACATCAACCAGAGTTGTGTTCATGGGATTTACATGCAAAACATTGATCTTTTCTTTAATACATAATGAGGTGAACAAAGAAACATCATATTATAGAATTGGAGAAATATATCACATCATGTATCATACTGTACATGCAGTATCAGCGTACAGTATGATACAGTCACAGTCGAATTCCAGCTGATTGCGTCAGAAATCCGCATTCCAATCAGAAAAATCAAACTGCAATTTTAGAAAAGGTGCAAACTTAAAGGTGAGCTGTGAAGAATTTAAATGGATTTACAGTTTTACCTGACAGATCTGATTGACCTCAATCTGGAACTGGTCACAGATCCTAATCCAATCATTCTCACTCACTGCCCAGGTGCCACATTGGGATCTTGACTGTGGTTACCTGTGTTGGTAATAAGACCAGTGTACAGTGAATGATTTTGAGTTGATTTTGAGCTGATTGCCTCAAATTTTCTGGCGATGAGGCCTAATTTTTGGCTCAGTTGAACGACTGGCATCATGTGATACACACAGGGTTACAACTAGTGATTATCTCCTCATGATCAATTTTGTAAAAAAAAAAAAAAACATGTTTCAAATATATATCAATTAACCCAGGACTTGTTGTTTTGGATTCAACCTTACCATAGTGCACATGAGCAAACATAGATACAGAAGGGAAAATAAGTCAACAACACGGAGCAGCATAATAGAACTGACAGAACAAACTGACCACATCTGCCAAGCGTTTTCTGGTCCACACACATTGTCGTCTTCACCTTTTCCTTGTCTGTGCGCAGAATGGAACATATTTCTAGGAAAATTTGTTTTTATTTTTTAAGCAATATTCTCATTGGCTTTAGAGAAAAACTGTGAGCATCCACACATTTCCAGTACTGACTTCCTCTTCTTCTTCCTCCTTATTTACATCATATTACATTACAGTCATGGCTTTGAACCAGTTCAAGAAATTGAAAACATAATCTTGCCCTTGCCTTTTTGCTTGGAATATAAACAAAACCAGAAACATTTTATATATTTTTTTGGTTTTGGAACAGTTGGATGTTTAATTAATAATATTGGCAACCAGTAAAAACTGGTTTTATTTATTCTCTTAAAATTTTGTGCAGCTTACAATCAGTCATTGTTCTTGTAAAAGGTCTATGGGGGCTTACAATGACCTGAAGAGATTCACTTCTTGTGACATTCACTGACTGAATGGATAGTGGATGGACCATAGGACTACATGGGCAAAACTAATGCCCACTTGCTGCCCAACTCCATGTAATTGATAGGCTCCTGGACATTAAATCTTGTAAATCTAAAGGAATGTAGTATCTACAGCAAAGAAAACACACAAACACATACTGTAAATATCTTCTTTTTCTTCCAGTTTGTCCCTTTTTCAAGGGTTGCCACGGTGAGTAAACATCTCTTGCATTCTTCTACTAATATAACTACCATCCCTCCTTTGAACCTGTTGAAACCATCTTAATCTAGCCTCTTTTCCAGACTTTCCTGTTTGTGTTGTTCTTCTTATCACCTCCTTCCTGATCCTGTCCATCCTTGTCACCCTTAAAGAGAATTTTAGCATCTTTAACTCTGCCACCTCCAGTTCTGCCTCCTGCCCTTTGCCTATTGCTTGTGTCTCCAAACCATACATCATGGGTGGTATCTCAACTGTCCCGTAAACCTTTCTCTACACCTTAGCTGACAGTTTTCTTTTACAAATCCCTCCTGACACTCTTCTGCAGTTGTTCCATCCTGCCTGTATTTTATTCTTCACCTCTCTTCCACAGTCTCCACTGATGACACTGATGAAACTACCTTCATCACCTTCATCTCCCTTTCATTCACATGCATGCACTCTGTCTTGCGTTGACTGACCTTCATTCCTCTTTGGCAATGAGTTAGTTCTTAGGAAATAAGGGAAATAAGTATGGAAACAAGGAAAAAAGGAAAGAAAAAGAGAGAGACAGAGGACAGCACGTTATTGATGGTACTGGTGACAGAAGTTGAGCTATTAGCTGATGCTATTATGTCAGAAATAGTGTCTCTCACGAGTTTTGGACCCACGACCAGTAGCTTAGTTTTGTCAGAATTTAGCTTTAAAAAGTTATGTGTCATCTATGTCTTATTGTCATCAGCGCAGGATTTAAGTCGCTGTAGATGATCGTGTTCATTAGCCTTAATTGATAAATAAATATCAGTGTCATCAGCATAACAATGGAAATCTATAGAGTGTTTCCTGATGGTATCACCCAGAGGGAGCATATACAGGGTGAATAGGATCGGACCTAGCACAGATCCCTGTGGGACCCCCCCTTCATGTTGCAGGAACTGCTGAAACACTCCAGCCACATGAGGTCTTACATTGTCTTGCATTGGGAGGAACCCAGGGCCAACTGCACCAGCATATGGCCTCACAAGGGGTCCGAGGATCTCATTTTAGTACCTAATGGCATACAGGGTATCTCTGGCAAGCGCATGGAGGGATATGCAGCCCTCCAAAACAATGCCGCCCCACACCACTATTGACCTACTGCCAAACAGGTCATGCTAGAGGATGTTGCAAGTAGCAGAACATTCTCCCCGGCGTCTCCAGACTATGTCACGTTGGTCATGTGTCACATGTGATCTTGGTGTTCTCTGGCAAATGCCAAACGTCCTGCACGGTGTTGACGGGCCCTCATACAACCCTCAAGGAGTCTGTTTCTGACTGAGCAGACACATGCACATGCATTTGTGGCCTGCTGGAGCTCATTTGGCAGGGTTCCTCCTTGCAAAAAGAAGGAGAAACAGCCCTTCTGCTGGGTTGTTTCCCTCCAACGGACTCCTCCACGTCTTCTGATGTACTGGCCAGTCTCCTGGTAGCGCCTCCATGTTCTGGACACTATGTTGACAGACACAGCAAATTTTCTGGCCACAGCTTGCATTGTGCCTTCCTGGATGAGCTGCATTACCTGAGCTTGTGTGGGTTGTAGACTCCATCTCATGCTACCACAAGAGTGAAGCACCACCAGCATTCAAAAGTGACCAAAACACCAGTGAGAAAGAATCAGAACTGAGAAGTGGTCTGTCATCCATAACCACTCCTTTATTGGGTGTGTCTTGCCAATTGCCAATAAATTCCACCTGTTGTCTATTCCATTCTTACAAAAGGATGTGAAATTGATTCTCAATCAGTGTTGCTTCCTAAGTGGACAGTTTTATTTAATTTCAAGTATGGTTGACTTGGAGTTACCTTGTGTTGTTTAATTGTTTCCATCATTGTTTTGAGCAGTGTGTATACATATGCATATTTTATACGTATATAGATTTATAGATTTAAGTGTACAGAGTAAGCAGCAGAGCGATTTGGAAAGCAGCTTCCCAGTTTCCTCCATAATACTTTAATTTCAATTGCCCCAATCATAAATAAAACTCCTTGGTATACATCTGAAACTCACAAATGAAAGCAATTGTAACACAAACTAGAGAGGATATGGTGCTCAACCAAAGACAGTGACCTATTTCTTAACTGGAAAGATACCTTTAAAGAGTTTCTACACTTCTTTAATAGAAGAAAATAAGAAAAATCCTCGGTTCATGTTCAACACTGTAACCTGGCTGACTAAGGGCATAACTCCATGGAGCACAGCAATCCTGTGCATCTCAGCAGCTCTGACTTCATGAGTTTCTTTTGGCCTCCTGACATCAACTGCAGCTGATCTGCATTTTGATACCCTGGTGCGAGAGATAGCTGGTAAACCAGGCATATCCCTAACCACATTTGCCCCTATCAATTTAAGCCAGCTGACTGCGATGATCTCCTCAGCTAAATGTTCTACATGCATTTTATACCCCATTCCCACCAGGCTCCTGAAGGAGGTGTTCCCCTTAATTGGCACCTCCATATTAGATATAATAAATATATCTCTTACAATTGGCTACGCCCCCCCTAAATCTCAAGGTTGCTGTCATTAAACCACACCTTTAGAAACCCTGGACCCAGAGGTCCTAGCTAATTACAGGCCTCCAATCTGGTTTTTATATCCAAAATCCTAGAGAGTGTTGTTGCTCTCTGATTACTTAAATTGCAATAATAACTATTTGAGAAATTCCCAGTCAGGCTTTAGTGTTACTGTGACTGTTGTGGACTGAGTCACTAATGACCTTCTGATGGTTTCAGACCAGGGTTTTGCCTCACTGTTAGTATTCTTAGATCTAGGTGCAGCATTTGATAAAGTCGACCACCAGATTCTACTAATTAGGCTGGAGAATCTACTCAAAATCACTGGCATTGCCTTAGAATGTTTTTGGTCGTACTTAGCTGACCAATATCAGTTTGTTCAGATTAATGATAAGCACCAGGATCAGCCTTGGTGTCCCACATGGATCAGTGCTAGGTCCAATCTTGTTCACCCTCTATATGCTCCCATTAGGCGATGTCATCAGGAAACATTCAATTGACTTATATTGTTATGGCGATGACACTCAATTGTATCTATCAATTAAGGCTAGTGAACAAAATGATCTACAGCAGCTTAAATCCTGTGTAGATGACATTAAGACCTGGATGACCCGTAACTTTTTGTTGGTGGATTCTGATAAAACTGAGTTAGCCGAAACATGTAAGAGACACTATATCTGACATAATAGCATCTGATAATAGTTTATCCACTGCCTCCAACACCTCTGTTAAAAACCTAGGTGTTATTTTTGACCAGAAGCTTTCATTTAAATCCCACATTAAAACTATGTTTAAGACTGCCTACTTTCATTAGGAAAGTAACATCTCTCCATAACATTAGGAAAGTCAGGCAGATACTTTCCTTAGATGCAGCTGGTCCAAGCTTTTTGTTACTTCTAGGCTGGACTATTGTAATTTCTTTATCAGCCAGATGCTCGTCCAGTTCTCTGAGAATTCTGCAGCTTATCCAGAACACAGCAGCTCATGTTCTAACTAAAACTAGACATCAACTAAATCTAGATTTGGAGCCAAAACTGTCTGCTATCAGGCCCCTCTACTTTGGAACCACCTGCCAGTTCTAGTCCGGGAGGCAGACACAGTCTCTACTTTCAAGAGTAGATTAAAAGCTTTTTTTGTTTGACAGCGCCCATAATGGCCTACAGATCCACCCTATGTGAGGCCTATGGCTGAACGGAGGGTCCCGGATGTGCTGCTGTAGGTTGAAAACGTCGGAGGTCCTGTGGCACATTGAGTCCTCTATTGCTGTCCTCTGTCTTTCTCCCCTCTATTCTTTGACTACTCTTTATTCCTTATTCAAACAGTGCAGTAGACTTAACATCTGGCTGGGGACTTCGCGTCTCCGTAGTCTCTATTCTTCCTCTAGACTCCCATTTCCGTGGGACGGACTCAGGACTTCCCCTGTACATCTTGGCACAAGGACCCTTCTCTTTGAGATCTGGACCCAGGACCTCGGGTTATGGAACATAATGGACTTAAATAGACTATGAAGGGACTTTGTAGTGCCCTTCCTTTTTACTTGTACTTGTTTCTTTTTTCTGCTACTATTTAGTTCACCCACCTGTCCAACACAAAGAGAAAACTCAACTCTCAATCAAATTGGGTAAATAGTGATTTATTAATAGCAACACAAGCAAATCTCACAAACATTGATCAACAAATCTCACAGCTATTGACCATCAAGATCAACACAAACAAATCTCACAAAATGTTGACCATCTCAAACAAATAAGAAAACCATGCTAAACTTAAGCTGTCACCCTTAAATCCCCGCACAGCAATCTTCAAAGCAAATCGGTCAGAATAAATGCTAACCTACCGTTGACAGCGGGTGGAGAGCCGACACCCCGGAGAAGCACATCTGCACCGAAGGCTGGACACCTGATCAAGGTCCTCAGCAGACTCTGACTCTTTGCTCTTAGAGAGTTTCTTTTAACCCCAATGCTAAAGTTTACATTCCTGACCGTTACCATGGTTACATCCTTGACCGATCTGCTTCGCCTTGCACAGCCTTGCACACAAAAACAAGTCATATCAGTACTAGAAACTATGCACAACCTTGCACCTGTCTCTTATACACATCTAGATGTGTATAAGACAAGTGAAAAACAGGCACACAGAAACCGGTTCTCAAAACAAGTGAAAAACAGGCAGATAATTAACATTGAGATCAACTCAGGACTATTTTAACATTTCTTTACTCAGACGGACTCAGGACTTCCCCTGTACATCTTGGCACAAGGACCCTTCTCTTTGAGATCTGGACCCAGGACCTCGGGTTATGGAACATAATGGACTTAAATAGACTATGAAGGGACTTTGTAGTGCCCTTCCTTTTTACTTGTACTTGTTTCTTTTTTCTGCTACTATTTAGTTCACCCACCTGTCCGTCCTGGGTGAGGATCCCCTCCTCTGTCTATCACCCTGAGGTTTCTGCCTTTTTTCCTGTGTGTGTTTTTTTGGGATTCGTTCCTCAGCCTTTGTGAGGGTCTATAAAGGCAGGGGGGATTTCCTCCTAGTATTGCATATTGTTGCTTTAATGTATGATTGTTCTGTACAGTCCCATGAGGTAACAGTTGTTATGATTTGGCACTTTAAACAAATAAAAGTTGAAGTTGTAGTAACATTGTCCTGGTGGAGCAGTTTTGAAAGTTTATTACCTTTCCAATTGCAACAACTAGAATTATAGAAAATTAGATTTGAGCATAAAGGATCAATGTGAAAATGTTGTTTAAGAAAATTAAAAAATAAAACACATTTATTTATGTGCTTAAAATGCAAATCCAAAAGACAAAATCACATCACTAGTGCAAATCTGTGCTTTTCACACATGCTCAAAATGTGATGACAAGTGCATGCAACATGAGCAGTCAAGCAGCAAATGGTCAAATACAAAGATGGGAACATTGCGTGATGTTGCTGTCAAAAATAGAAAACACTTGTTATTATAAAATATAGAGCTTTAATTTATTAGTCGCAACACTGATGAGGAAGATAAAAGTAACTTTTTACAAGTCATTGTTAAAACATTGACTGTGCCTTACATCACATTGACCTAATGCCCCGGAGGAGAACTGATGAATGAAGAAAAACAATAGATGCAATGTGTGAAATGAAAGTAATTTTTGTTGCAGATTTGCAAAAAAACAAAAAGAGGGGGAGAAGAAATCACCACCAAACTTATTTTTTACACCTTCTGTTTTTCACACTCATTCTAAAATGTGCGAACACAGATTTTCGCACCGATAGTATTTTCATAATCCCACATTGAGAAAGACATTCACTGACATCCACGTTATCGTAGCATTTTAGACAAATACTTGTTACATACACTGTACATGCCATGCACAATGACGCACCACCTGCTGGAGACCGGGATCTGAAGTTTCTCTTCAGGTGCGGCAGAAATAAGCATGATGGTGGTTGTACACGCTGGCCTGGGTTAAGTGACAGAACACTGCACTGTCTGACACATTTAACGCAATAAACTAGGTGATCCTGGCGTGTTGAAGGATTAACAGGGGATTTTTCATGATAGTAACTGTACCCAGCGTCAACAGGTGAATTTGGCCAGACAGGAATTTTTAGCATTGTTTAGCAGTGAAGTGAAAGGAATGAAAATTTTACCTTTAGCACAGTAATCAAATGGCCTAAACTAATCCCACAACAACTTTTCACCAAGTGTCAAAAACTCACAGTAGCTGCCTGCTGTGGTGAGAAAACGGCATTGTTCTGGTCAACGTTTGTGTCGTCGCAGGACTCCTCCCAGTGGAAGAACAGGGTATGACAGCAATAACGCTGGTAAAGGATACACAACATTCAGATGTGATATTCACAGATGAACAAAACAAGCACTATCTGGTCGGACCACTGAGGATGAGGCAGTTTCAGTCTGTGGGCAAATATGACCCAGGAAACTCCAACAACAGCTTCCATCCTGTAGTGGAGGACAAATGTGTCCTATTGGTGAAAGAAACAGGAAGTCCTAGACGGTCCATGAAGTCCTGTCTTCCTCCTTTAGTACAGACGCTGCCTGTAGTCACATGATCCAACACGGCCACAGTTTCTGAACCCGTTCTCGGATTTCCAGTCCTGGGATTTGGTTGTTACTTCTCCAAAACACAGGACTGAACGCCACATCGTTATAAAGAAATGTCACTAACGATAACAATAATAATAATAACAACAATATTTGCACAGATTTACCTATTCACAAAAAACATGTTTTCTAGATACGTACAAAGAATTACTTTTTACAACCTACAATAAATACGGTGTATTTTTAACAATTACAGAGAAAGAGTCTGGATGTGATGGCTTTGGGTCGCTGTGCTTCACTTGTTTCGTCATGAAGATGTTGATGTTTCTAGGACTCTTTTCCAGTCTTCTTCACTACATGGATGGCAGCAGTGACCAGGAGGTTTTGTGGGCAGGTTGACAAGATGTTTGAGGATGACAGCCATGCTTGCACAGCTGTTCATGTCTCAGCTGGAGTTGTCGGCTCGTTGTGATGCCGGCGGTTGCGCGGTTTCTTCTGCTCCTTTAGCTCTTTTAGGCTTTTAGCTTTGTTATCCGGAAAGGTTCCATCTGCAATCTGCCAGTAGTCCTGGCAGTACTGGTTGATCAGTCCCATCTCCGGCTGGCTCAGAATGGTCAGCAGGTCTTTGTACTGGCCCGCGCTCGGAGTCCAGGCGCTGGACTGGAGTGGAGGCAGGGCAGGGTTCCCAGTGTCCACTAACACGTTGTTGACTGTGCGACTGGAAAGGACCACCAGCTGCAGTTTGACCAGCGTGTGTTTGAAGTTCTTTTCCGTTGAGGTGCACTGGTAGATGCCACCATCTGAGGACTGCAGGGAGCGGATCAGGAGACCCTGGTCCGTTTTCAAGATGCGACCCTCAGATCGAATCTAAAAAGATAAATAAAAACTGTTTCAATAAGGAATGCACCAAATACTGACATCACATCAGGCCTGGTACTTTAATCCAACACCCAAGTGACACTGACTGGACAGAAAGGGACAGTTTTTTTATTTAAAATGGAAGTCTCAGAAGAAGGAATCTCTGTTCTCCCCCCAGAATGTTATGACTGTGGTATTGGACTAATGACTTAGCCTCCACAACCTGGCCCAGCTTCTCTAAGACCCTATGGTCTGGTTTTTTTTTTTTTGACCCACGACTTCACCTCCATTATTTCTACAAGGACTTTTAAGGAGCCTTTGGATAGTGTATAGCCTTTATTTATTGATAAAATAAATTAGTTTTTCCCTGTCTGGATTTTTTTGGGAGTTGTTCCTCAGCCGGTGTGAGGGTCTATAATGGCAGGGGCCTTTTTCCTGTTGTGTTTAATATATCTTGTTTATTTTATATAAATATTTGTGAAGTGCCTTGGGACAACGGTTGTTGTGATATGGCACTTTAAACAAATAAAGTTGAAGTTGAAGTTGAAAGTTGAAGTCAAAACCCAATTTATATAATATAATATTAAAGTCATATAACTTTGCTGCTTTGTTGACAGAAAATTTACAACAACTGTCAGAGGAACTGAAAATGGCACCCCACGTACCTCCTTTCTCCTGTCGCTGTTCTCTTTCTGCAGGTGCCATTTCAGAGACATGTGAGGAGACCGGGCCTGGCACTCCAGAAATGTAGTACTTCCCTCCACACCGTACTGAATAGTCTCCAGTGTATTCTTATTAGCTAGAATGACAGAAGCACAGATGATTTCCACAGAAGGTTTGGTAGTTAGTCCACTGTGGGTAAACAGCATGCAGAACCGACACTTACCATTGGAGTTATATCCTCTGCACTGGCGGATGGGGTTGCCATACTTGACGTCCTGTCGACGACTTCGCCTGAAGGTTTGATAACAAAAAGTAGATAATTAACTCAAAATTATTGATCCATATATTAGTGGGCAAATAGCAGACATGGGGACTCGTGTCTGCACCTAAGTCTCACAAACAAAGACTTGTGACTTGCCGTGTAAGACTCGAGACTTGACTCGGACTTCGTTGTTATGACTCGCGAATTGTGAATAAAGTCCATAATGAAGGAATTATCTATTTCACTTTTTCTGTTGCATTTCCCAGTGCTATGAAAAAAATCGTGTGCGGAAGTAGTTTATGGCGCTCCCTTATGGCGCACTTAGGTTCGTAACACATGCGTGCTGCCTCAAGTTTAGGTTTCATATCACAGTGATCATGACGACGGTAAGCCAGACTGGAGTGATTCCGTTTGTCATTGCATTTGCTTATAAAGACTTTGCGTAGACATCTAGTAAGCGGACAGCTACTTGTAAGATGTGTGGTACTTCTTAACACACAAGGATAGGTCAGTGGGCAAAGGGAAACTGGGTTTGTGTGTGAAGATAATATTACCGTCAGCTAACTAATTCAGCCACAGTTATAGTCTGTTGGCTAGTTTTATAGTTACCATATCCTGACGTTACCGTTTTATTTTATACTTCAGTCCACTACGTTTAGCGGCAAGTAGCAGCCTATTGAGCCCAACGTTAATTCTATGCATGAATGGCTGTTTTAGTTTAGACCAGACCTGGGCATTCAAGTCTGAGACTTGGACTCGAGTCACACTTGAGTCGCACAAACAAAGACTTGAGTCGCACAAACAAAGGCTTGACTTGGACTTGCGCATAAAGACTTGAGACTTCATTTGGACTTGAAAAACTTTTGAACATCTCTGGCAAATAGAATCAAGAGTCAATGTCCAATCAGTGGCTATTTCTAGACTGTAGAACAAAAATAATAACAAGGGAATAGTAATAATGAAAACGGTTCTTTTGAATAGTCAGAGACTGATTCTTATTGAACTACATGGTGAACACTGGTGTCTAGGGGGTTCTGTTCAGAGCATTCACTCTTCACTAGATGTCCAATAATATTTATTAATCACCAATTTAATTATAATCACAAAAATTCAGATAGCTCTGTATTTAAAGGCAAATCAGGGCATGTTTAGTGAAAAAATACTAAGATCTTTTGGGGAGAACTTACTGTTCTGTAAGTACACAGAAATTGGAGTATTAAAGAGTAGTCAATTTTATTTTCCAGTAAATATTTTAAGTCATTTTTAGTAATTGTATAGTTTTTTATTTCTGTTCAGAAACTTAACATTAAAGTTTGATGAAAAGTTTGCATACCAATAAAGTATATTTATTTAAAAATTTTAAACATGAAAATTAGGACATTCTTCTTTCAGACAGCAAATCAGGGCATTTTCATCATTTTCAGAAAATTTTATTTTTGAATATCAGCAGTGCAATTTTAAAGGCTTGAAAATAATATAATTGTGTGATTTATGTAAGAATCGGTATCGGTTTTGTCTATGATAATAAAATCACAATAACATTGCCTGGGTTTTCCCAAATGATGGGAGCCCTGTGGGACTGGTTTCGAGGAAATAGCCACAGCATATACAGGTAGCGCCACAAGATGGCAGCATTGCACCTCATTTTCTAAATCTCTTATACCAGTCACTAGTTGGTTCGTACAGATAAATACAGATCAGTTGATCTCAGAAGAGTAGATGAGAGGTTTGGACAATTCCAACTCAACAAGTTGTAGACTTGTTCTCCCGGAAGTACTATGACGTACAATCCTATTCCTCACCTCTTCTGTGATGCTGAGTATCTAGAGCAGGATTTTCCATCCCAGGCACAGTACGGGTCTCTGGCCAGACAGCAGTCGGCGCAGGCCTCACCATACACATCACAGCGATGCAGCGCCAAGTGGGTCACACCAAGGACAGATCCAACGTAGAGTTGTTGCTGCAGAAAAAAATATAAAAGAAACCCAGTTACTCTGTTATCATCCTGTTTCAATAAATAGATCTTTTTTTCATTCATTGATGGACTTACTCTCTTGGATGAAATCCTCATGGTGGTGATGGCTGTTGGCACCTGGAGTGAAAGACAAGTTAGAAAAAATTAAAACCTCCACTTTGATTTAATGTAATTTTTTAACTTTAATGACAGACAGTCAGATTGTAGAAAGAAGATACTGACCCTGAAGACCTCCACCTCCTCCAACACCAGCTCCTCTGTCTGTAAATCATCTCTGGGAAGAACAATAACCTTCTGCACTGTCCCTCGATCTGCAAGTGCCAAATACATGTAATTACAAAAAAAATAATCTGACTAATAGATGATGATGGTTACTAATTAAATTAGTTGAATCAAGGTAAGCAATTAAAATTAAAACGAGTGAAAAATAAGAGACAAAGAGACATTAAGGACAGAACCACTAGAACAGACAGTTAATTCTATAGGACACTGTGTTATAGAACATGACTGTATATTCTATTTTATTATACTACAATAGACAGACAGACAGATCGAGGGATTGATGGACAGATAGCCATACAGTGAGATAGACAGACGGACAGATGCATACATAGGTGGATAGGTAGAGAGACAGATAGGCAGGACAGACAGATAAATGATAGATGGATGGACCGAAAGACAGACAGATAAATAAACAGGTAGATATATGTACAGACAGATAAACAGACAGACAGATAGAGACATATAGATAGATACTCTCCAGGAGATAACAATACTGTTCAGCCCTGATCCTGACACCGACCTGTTCCCAGGAACAGAACCTCGTAGCTCCCATCAGCAGCTGTCACCTGGTCCACAGCGATGGTTGTGAACTCATAGTCCACGTTAGTTCTGACCACCAGGGGACGCTTGTGCACTGGATATACAGGGTTGAACATGGTGGGGTGGTTTCTCATGAAGTTGATCACCTCATCAGGGTAGTCCTTGGTGGACTTCATGTTTGGGGTGAAGGTGCCGCCAGGACACTGTGGACATAACAGGGATCAACCTGTAAAGACTGGAACTCTCAAGCTGTTCTGGACTTTGTTGACTATGTGTTTGTGAAGGTTTACTGTTTGAAACTCACAGTTCCAGGTCGCGGATATGGGATCTTTCCTGTGTACGCCACCCACTGGTAATTGGGTCCTTCTTTGTGGGCGAAAGGTCCGTTGAAGACCATACGGATGTCTGCCATGGAGTAGACACACACCGCTGAGCCTTTAAAGACGGCCCTGGGATGGAGGGAGAGAGACAAATGACATGAGACATGAAGACGTCAGCTCTCTCCCCAGACAAATATTACGGCTGTGGATTCCACTGCCTTCCCACGTTCTCTGTCCACTCCAACAGCAACACACTCTCAGAGCGACTCCAATGGAGTAGAGCCGTCTGACAGACAAAAACACCCACGCACAGAGAGGCTCTGGTTGCTGCATCTACTCCTCCAGTCAGGGTTCAATTCCTGAGCAACAATATTTGGCTAACAAATACATTTACGTTTATGCATGTAGCAGGTATTTTTATCCAAGGTGATTTTCAGAGAAGGATTGACATAATCAAGGTTGTGGTTACTTTGGGAATCAAACCAACGACTCTTCAGAGGCAGGCATGCTTACTACTACACTTACTACAGATCCATATTTTTATCCAGAAACAGATACACAGGTTTAGAGTCTGAGACTTTTATTTTTTAAACACAAAATTTTGTCGACATATTTTCTAGGCTAAGTAAAGTTCAGGAGTTAAAAGCTGCTTCTGTCCCACCCTCCGTCCACACCACTGCTCCTGTTCTTACCCCGACACTGAGAAGACTCCATAGATGACAGGGTTCCTGGTGTCCTGGGTCGGCTGGATGTACACGTCCCCTGGTGGAGAGATGTCGCGTGGTTAAGGATAAGCAGTTATTACAGCATCTACAGGAATATTTCACCATCCTCAGTACCAGGGCAGAGTTTTTATTCCCAGTCATGTGACCAGTCAACCTGTCAACTAGGCAGATGCTGTTGCAGCAGACAAAAATTTCAAATCTTTATTTTATATGTAGGAACTGAGAACTGGTTATGGAAAGGGGATATACAATTTTAGCTGCTCATATTATAGTAGTTTATATATTGTATTGTATGTATATAATGTCCATACATATATTTACACATGTTTATATATATATATATATATACACACACACACAATATGTCTATACATAAAATATATTATCCCCATTAGTCTCTATTATATACATAAAAATATCAAATATATACATATACATATATGTATATATATAGATACACATATACATGTATATATATACACATACATATATGTATATGTATGTGTGTATATATATATACATGTATATATACACATACATATATGTATATGTATGTGTGTATATATATATATACATATATATATATATATATATATGTATATATATATATATATGTACACACATATATACACATACATACATAGAACTAAAAGACAAACACAGAAAGACAGACAGATGGAGACAGGGAAACAGGCAGACAGAGACACTAACACAGAAAGAGAGAGCAAGCGCGTGTCATAAACTGCGGTCAGACCTGAATATAAACTGAACCCATTCTCCTCTGTGTCAGAAACACAGAGACTTTAATAGAAGCCATATGATCCCGGGTTCTAACAGTGGTCTGTTCATGGTGGAACAACAAGAGAGAATGTCCGGATACATCTGAGAAGAAGTTGGATCCAGGTTAGAACAACAACCCTCCTGGACCCGGTGGAAAAACAACCAGCATCACTCATTTATAGAATGTCTGGAAAAGTCAGATTTACAATAAAAATCCAAGAAAGTCTATATCCCCTGTCAGAATTGTAATGTCTGACTTTTTATTTCTAAGATAAAACAATAAGATATATATATATATATAAAAAAAGTTCGAGTTGTAAAGACCGCAAGTCTCTGTAACTATGGAGGTTAAATGTTTATATAAGCACTGTGGTTATTCTACAGCAGTAGTTTAACTCGGCAACAAATAATATTTGACATAAAACCATGTAAAATATAATCATCTTCTAGATAAAATTAACTCACAATTCACTAACTGGGCCTGTTTAGTTTAGAAACAACATTGGAACACTGCCAGGAATAAAAAAAAAAAACACAATTATCTTCAACAGGTCTGGATTTTTTTTTGTTTTTATATACATCTGCTGCTACCTAGTGGACGGTTATTGAATTATTTTACATGCCATGCATTGTTAAGCATAAAAGATGTTCTTTGAAAGATATAAATAATAATTTTAGATCAATTCTGTGAAATTGGATAATTTTATGTGGCACACCTCATGTTAGGGCAGACTAGTGGGCCACTGGCAAGTGGTTGAGAATCACTAATTTACAGCATTAAATATAGCAAAGAAATAATCTGACTTGTCAACAGAGCAGGAAATCACAGCCATCTGATGCTGGTTTGACTGACGTCCCAACCACACTGTGAGATCAGTGAGAAATAAATCAGCTGAAAACGAGCAGGGTCACAGTGATGCTCTGTTCAGTCCAATTCAACAAAGACCAGAGAAGTGCTCCTCGTCCTGCTCACAGGAAAACAGCTCTGATTGCTGGAAGCAGAGAGAGCAAGGATAAACACGATGCTACAGACAGTGGACGGCGCTTTTTAGGCTCAGTGGTTCGGGAAAATGACTCCTGATTGTATGGGATTATCTCCGTAATACCCCGTCTGTCTGAGGGATGTGCAGCTGAAGGATGTTGTTGAAAATGTCCACTCCATGGAATGATTACAGGGACGGAAGACAAAAGCAAACGACAAAAACGTCCAATTCTTTGTGAAAGCATGGAAGGCTGGAGTTAAAAATGAACTCCAAGAATAAAAAAAAAACATGTTTCAACCTATAATTACATTCCAAATAGGGCCATAAAAGTTTACTGCCGACACATTCATTCTTGTTTCTGTTTTGCAAACATTTCCCCTGGTTTGACTTCATGTGTCATTTTTTAGTTTGGTTTATTTTTACCCACAAAATGTTTTTGTCTGTGTTTCAGACAAGATCTGGGTGAACTCCACTTCCTCGCAGAAAACAAATCCACTTCCTTCCAGGATCAGCCCAACTCTAGAGCCTTGTGCTTCAGAACTAGGGCCGTCCAATAATAAAAATTTTGCGATATTCAACATGCCAGTATTGTTCACACCAAACAATTCTCATTCCCATCAACCACAATCAATTGACCTGATGATATTTTATCATTTACCTGTACAAACCACTGAATGTGAATGAAATCGAATAATAATAATCTAATCTAATAATAATAATAATAATAATAATTAGAACTATATTAATCCCTATGGAGTATCCTTCGAGAAATTATGCCTCTGCATTTAACCCATTACTGTAGTGAGCAGGGGGCTGCTGGCCAGGGTTATCATCGTTAACGAAAACTAACAAAAAAACGAAAACAATCACTGAAAAAAACTCTTCGTTAACTGAAACTAACTAAAACAATCATTAAATTAAAAAAACTATACTAAAACGAAAATGTGTCCTAACAAAACTAACTGAAACTAACTGAAATTAGAAATGAACTCCCCTTCGTTTTCGCCTTTGTTCGAACCTCGCAGAAAACTAAAACGAAAACTAAAACTAATTAAAACTAAACTAAAACGAAACATTTTGGACAAAATTAAAACTAACTAAGACTAAATTAGTTGCTTTTACGAATAACTAAAACTAACTAAAACTAATGTGCTAAAAGGCAAAACTAACTAAAACGAAACTACACTGAAAAATCCAAAACTATTAGAACCCTGCTGCTGGCTGAGCCTGCCCGGGGAGCAGTTTCTAGGGGGACCATACTCTGGGCAAATCAGCGGCAACTTGGCAGTACGGGGATTCAAACCAGCAGCCTTGTGAACCCAAGTCCGTTTCCTTAACATTATGCCATCATTACTGCCCCGTGTACTGACTTTTACTGTCATATAGAGCAGTTTGGACCCCAAACCTTCTGTAAGTACACAATATTTGTCAAAACTGAAGCATTCACAAACAGCAATAGCGATAGCTTTTTCCACAGTGAACATGACGATAGCCTCCCGCGTTCCTAACAACCACCACTGGGGGGCTGACAGTTCTCACTGAGACTGAATTTCAGGTTCTGCGACATAAAATTGATTTTTAGGAACAAAATCCAGGAATAGAAGAAAAAAACATGTCAGAACTCCCTATGGTCTGAGCTCAGGTTTGTCCAGAAGCTACGCCTTGGCTCGGCAGCAGGTTCTTACAGCCAAAGGTGCTTTATCTCTAGACGAGTTGAGGGAAAAGTACTACTGATGCCCCTGGGATCAATAAAGTATTTATAATTCTTAATGTGGAATTAGGGGGAAAACCCCGGTTCTGGAGGTTAAACTGGAACATCACTTACACGAAAGGAGTCGATTTAGCGACCTTGACTCTGGTTTCAACTTCATAAATGGCCATCAAAATGAAAAATAAAAATAAATTCATCTAAGCAAAGTAAGATTTGTGGAGGTGGACATTAAATCCTCCAGCCAACAAATTTTAAATTTGCCTTCTTTTCATGGACTGTATGACACATTTTATTTTGTTTGGCTTGGTTTGCCATACATACTCAGGTGCGACTTATATATCACGACATATTATTTCAAATGTTCGTTGTTTTCACATCAAAAGCTACTAGGAGGCACCGTAGGCTTAATTACCAGGATCTACTAACCCGGTAAGTCAGTCTCTTAATCCGTTGGCTGGGTTTTGCGACCTATACTCTGGTGCAATAAATAAAAAAACTGAAATACTGTATATATACAGTTGTGGAGCATGGACCTTCAATTCCTCTAGAGCGGTGCAGTCTGTAGGTCCACGCCCAAAGATGTTCTACAATAGCAACTTACAGTGGAGAAAATAAGTATTTGATCCCTTGCTGATTTGCTGAATTTTAATGTTTGGTGTATTATAACATGTGTAGACAGAATATCAAAAAGAAAATCAAGAAAGTGGCTTTAAAGAATTTATATTAATTTATTTGCATTTTATTGAGGAAAATATGTATTTGATCCCCTAGTGACCATGGAGAGTTCTTGTTAATACAGATAAGTCAGACTCTCCAAATGACCTAAATTAAATTGAAGACACCTGATATCCCAAATAACTTGTATAAAAGTTACCTGGCCACAGAATCAATAAGTTTGTCAGACTCCAAACTCTCCAACATGGGAAAGACTAAAGAGCTTTCTGTGGATTTAAGGGAGAAGATTGTCCGCTTCCTTAACCACTAGGTCACCACTACCGCTTCTTTTCTCCACTGTAAGTCCATCAAATTTTCTATTTGACGTATATCTCGGACTGTAAGGCATACTTTTTTATCTGTTGGCTACATTAGCGACCGTTTGTATATGTCTTTTACTTTTAACAGGATTCTGGTGCGACTTATACTTTGAAACAACTTGTACTTTGGCAGATATACTACACTTAGGTTTTCACATTTATTTATTCATTGTGATTGGCCAAAGAAGAAGCTAAAACAGACACTGCTGTTTCCTGCCTTTCTCCCCCAGTGTTATAATGACAAATACTCTAGTATATCTAGATCAACTGCAACTAATAGTGATTAACGCCCAGCTCTCCTGTGAGTAATCAGATGAAACCCATAATTATCCGAGAGCTTTGGTTGGCTCAGTGTACAGAATGAAAAAAAAAAACCCAGAAAGTTCCCACTCACTCAGTTCATCAAAGTGCGTCTCCACGCCATCAGCCCCTGGAACCGAGCAGATGAGACGCGCCTTCAGGAATGTGCTCCACTTGTTGACCAGGCAGCAATGTCCGCCGTCATCATTCTGCAGATGTACACACACACACAGAGGACATGATGGGCGTTGAACCAGCAGCTGTGTCCAACAGCTGTCAGCCTCGGTGTGATCACTGAGACCAACAGAATAAAAAACGAAGTGTGACTCTGAGCTTTCTGAGCTTGGCTTGTCTGTTCCAGAGGTCAGCCAGCGTCGACCATGGAGGTAAACTCTCACAGCTTGGGAAAATGAGTCACCAGCTGGAAGCTAATATTTTCCATAAAAAAAAATAGCAATATCAGTTTTTTTATTCCATGGTTTCTATAACATATACTGGCCAACATTTGTGACATTTTATTATTTAAGCCTCACAGATTTGCAAAGCCATCTGGTAACATTTTAGCGCAAATAGCTTTGCTTCTCTTCCTCTCTAGATCTTATGCACAGTAGATAATGCTAAAAATAAGTTATTGCAAGTTGCATTGCAGTTGTAATAGTATTTTGTGCATTAGCATTACAAAGAAAGATACAGAACCTCAAATGCTGATGTAACGGTAAATTAGTTAGCATCATCTCAAAATATTTTTTTACCCAAACACAGAAGGTTTTTAGAAGTTTTGAAAATTTTGTTTTTTTTTGATAATGTTGAAACCTTTGATCGGTAATGACTATCAAGAGGTTTGTGTACTGCAGTGGTAACTAACCAGGCAGATCCGTCCAATCCTCGACTGGGTCATTGGACTCTGGCCCATCTCTGATGCTTTCTCACGGAAGAAGAAGTAGAGCTTGTCATCGTTCTTTTCGTTGCTGTCTGGGATGAGGTGAGCATGGACAAACGTTGGATCTAAAAGAAAGACCAGAGGAGAGCGTTAGCGTCGTAGCACATGGTTCTCTGCTCACTTGATAATTCAAGAACTAGTGAAGGAAGGAAGGAAAGAAAGCAAACTCCTTGTCACGAACTAGATCATCACTCTATGTGAGGACCTTGGTTGTACAATTCTGCTGAATGTGCATAAACCAAGACAGATCCAACAAATTTTAAATAATCTAAAAAAACTGCAGTTTTGTTTTGTAATTTATTATTGGCTGAGAAAAACAAGGTTTTGTTTTCTACAGAAAAACAAAAAAAAAACCTGTTTTTCTCCTTCTCTACAGAGTTCAGTTCTATCAATTGGAATTTTTCTTCTGTGGAGTCTGAAGGATGTTTGGTTCCTCAACAGAGAAACTTCTTAAGGAACTGTTGAAGTTCCTCAGTTCAGAAACCAAACGTCCTTCAGAGTCCACTGAAGACCAGTTCAGAATGGTTAAGAATTTAACTTTCTGGGGATCAGACCTGGGAATATTACAGTATTTATACCTAGAAAACCTAAGGTCAGTTTCATGGTCAACCTCATGCTGGTTTATGGTCTGACCAAACCAACTGTCACCCTAGAAAAACATCAACGTTACCATTCAACCATCTGGAGTTGTACTGGTCCGTCCTCATGGCCGTCTGCTTCCCCAGGGTACGGAAGATGGCAGAGTCCGTCCCCATGAAGTCGATGTACACGCCTGCGTACAGCTCGCCATCTGTGAGTCCACGAGAACGAAAAGAAGACGTGTTTAAAAACTCTGCTTGGTTAAAAGACCTCAGGGATTTAGCAACCGGACTGCATGCACAGCGGCACGTATCCTTTTGACGACTGTTGCTCATCGTACGTCATCTGAACAGTTACCTCATTGCGACAATGTAATCATACTTATGTTCATTAGATCCATCAGTGTTATCCGCAGGGACAAACGGATTTACAGGCTGAATGTAGTGCGTCTATCAGACAACACATCAAGGTAATTACACCAGATGAAAGGGTAAAGGTCACTGAGAAGGAACAGAACCTGGGTGTTTTTATTATCTTTTAATTATCTCATATAAAACATCAGCCAATCACAGAAGGAAACCTGAGGCCGAGGTTTGGTTCATCCGAGAATATGTCTACAGTATATAAGAGAGGCTTCTGCCTCTATGCCATGGCAGGTCAGGAGTTCAACAATCAGCAGCAGTGTTGACCACCTGCATGTTCTGCTGACAGAAAAAGACCAAGAAATATCTAGATCAGGGGTGGGCAAACTAAGGCCCGGGGGCCACATGCGGCCCGTTGAGCCTTTTAATGCGGCCCGCCATCCCTGTCCAAATTAAATAATTTATTTATATTATTAAACTTCCGACTTTTCCCTACAATGCCTGCATTTTCCCAGTAGATGACATAATAGGCTATTAGAAATTTAGTATTTTGGTTTTGATACATGACTTTTACTTGCCATTTATCTTAGCTTACACGAATGCTCCATCTCTCTGCTCTTGACTCGGCCCCATGTCCAATTTTAGGAGAAATTGTGGCCCGCAGGTCAAAAAGTTTGCCCACCCCTGATCTAGAGCAACTGACGTGAGGGCTACAGTTGATTTGTCAAACAGATGGATTTACTCTAAAACCTTGTTGTAGCAAAAAAAAAAAAAAGTGACTGCCATTCATTTACTGTATTTTCAAAACTGTAAGCCACACTGTTGATTTATGAAATTTTAGATTTGGATTTTAATATGGTAATTAAATGCTCTGAATAAAGTGACCAAACTTATTTGATTAAAAATGTGGTGGTCAGAGGGCTTTGAAAACCAAAAATAACAGAATTGAAAATATTGAAGATCTTTGAGTCTTTTTTCAATTCCTGCTAGTATATCAGTGGGTTTTCAACTCAAGCAGGAGTAAATGTATTGCCGACACCATGAAAGGTAAATGTGAAGGTTTAAAACTTTGTTAAAAACAGAAATGAGCTGGTCAAACAGTAGAGCTTAAAGGTGAGTTAAGTGAATGTGACGGAGAAGGAAACGTGAGAAACTTACTGATCAGAGCAGAGACGCTATTGAGTTTGGGATCGTACGGACATTTCCCTTTTCCAGAATCCACTTTCCCGGGTTCAAGTCTGAAAATGTATTCCTGCAAATGCAGAGAACATTTACAGCTTCCATTAATAATGTGACCTGTGACATTGTTTTTTTTTTTGACTGGCCATAGGGTGGAGTCAACACTCAGAATCAATGCTAGCTGGAAATAATAATGTGATAAGTATTGAGCAAACAGGCAGTCAGCTGTGACAGAGGACTCTCTTGGGTCCAGAGGCATCTGCTGGGTGGTGGGCAGGGGCACGGGGGAGGGCATGATGCACACACAGTCAGTGATCAGTGTAAAGGGGGTGGGGGGGTTAACCACTCCCCGACGGCTGCAGACGTTAGTGGCTCAAAGAGAAAAAAGAAACAATGCAGGGACATCTCCAACATCTGTGTCAACACTGGCCAAGTCCAGACGGAGATAAGTTGGATTTTAAGGTGAGTTGTCAAGTCGAACAGACGGTAGATAAATAACAGAAGGACAAAATAAACGAAAAAAAATTCATAGCACTTAAAAAAGAAAATGAAAAAATTCTGCGTTGAAAATGAATTTCTTACATTTTTACAAATAAACCCCCCATATAATCTCAGGACTCAGACATGATGTTATCAGGTTTTCATTATAAGAAAAAAATAAAACTGATTACGACCTTACGGATACTACATAATTATGGTAATATTGCGTCAATGTTATCAGATATCTCTCGTCTTAATTTCAGGTTGTCAATTCGTTATTTTAGAAATCGCAAAGTTGGAAACTTTTCATGGGAATTGATATGATATAGTTGACGTTTTGGAGACCCCATAGCCCAAAGCTCAGACAGTTCACACCACACAGTTGATCCTGGGGATTAAAGTAGGTCAACTGCATTTTATCAATTTCTAGTGGTAAATATATGTACATATATCTATGCTGGAATTACTGTTTATATACAGATAATATATTTTATTTACTTATGTTTAATATTATTGCAATATTACCGGCTGAACTTACCATTGAAAGTTTCCAAAAAGTTTTTGAAAATTTACCGGAATTGCCCCTTATTCATCACTGATTATAAC
>JAFBJS010057789.1:118576-187066 GCA_016785265.1 Paraplagusia blochii
GGTGGTGGGGTTAACCACTCCCCGACGGCTGCAGACGTTAGTGGCTCAAAGAGAAAAAAAGAAACAATGCAGGGACATCTCCAACATCTGTGTCAACACTGGCCAAGTCCAGACGGAGATAAGTTGGATTTTAAGGCGAGTTGTCAAGTTGAACAGACGGTAGATAAATAACGGAAGGACAAAATAAACGAAAAAAAAATTCATAGCACTTAAAAAAGAAAATGAAAAGATTCTGTGTTGAAAATGAATTTCTTACATTTTTACAAATAAACCCCCCCATATAATCTAAGGGCTCAGACATGATGTTATCAGGTTTTCATTATAAGAAAAAAATAAAACTGATTATGACCTTACGGATACTACATAATTATGGTAATATTGCGTCAATGTTATCAGATATCTCTCGTCTTAGTTTCAGGTTGTCAATTCGTTATTTTAGAAAATTCGCAAAGTTGGAAACTTTTCATGGGAATTGATATGATATAGTTGACGTTTGTATAATATTGCAATATTACCGGCTGAACTTACCATTGAAAGTTTCCAAAAAGTTTTTGAAAATTTACCGGAATTGCCCCTTATTCATCACTGATTATAACTAAACTCAACACGATTTTTTAAGTTTTCTTTTTCTGCCTCAGGTATATGTCTCAGTGCATTCACTTGTTTTTGTGTCTTCTCGTGAACCGGATAAAAAAAACAAAAAAAACTCCACAAACCCAGTGTGGGAGGACGCAGTCCTTTTTCTCTATAACACCAGGAGAAGATGTTGCCTCTGGAGAGGCAGTAATTTACTGCCCCAATGATTTAAGGTAGAAAACAAGGCTGCGTTTTCTCCATAATTTCACCAAGGACTAAAAACACAATCCAGGTGGCGCCAGACTGTAAGAATGTTTCCCCAGTCTTTTCTTCTGCCCACCTTGGCCTCCAAGTGTTCTGAAGCTGCGCTGACATCTGCCGCCCGACTCGTTCTCCCGCCAGCCTGGGGGGCCTGTAGGTAGAGGGACCCCTAGAGACAAAGACATGGCACAGCGGCCGTCTGATTAACGGTGGTGGTTTCCAAACCATAGAGCGAGCTGGAGACAGAAGTCTAACTGATGGGAAAAGGAAGTTGGAAAAACTTAAAGTCTGGAATAAAAATTCGGCCTCAGAGAAAAAAAACCCAGCTGGAGTGGGGACAAGCTTGAGGAATGACGTCCATCACTAACACTCAGGTTAGCAGAATAAGATAAAGCCATGCAAACACAGCTGCTAACTCCATGCACTGACCATGCAAAAAGACATGCAAAAGTATGAGGAAAAAGAAAAGAAACAATCACATGAAAGACCACATTTTCATAACTACAAGTTGCTCTGGAGAATAAGTCGCAACAGTGGTCTTTATTGGCCGCCAGTGTGAAAAGGTCAAAAATGAGGAACAATCTATGGGCTGCAATTCATTCTAAGTTACAAACACAACAAAGGTTGGAAAAAAAGTGTGACTTAATACCCGAAAAATACAATACATGGTGCTGTGATTATCAGCAGGACCTTTCAACCCTTTTCAGTTTAGTCTCTGGTATTTCTCTCTGTTCAGTGAATCAAATTGAATTAAGAAGAAATTTCTTTTTTTGTCATTGTGACGTTATGATTCACACCACAGTGCACAACAAAATTCGGCCTCTGCATTTAACCCATCATCAAAGTAAGCTGTGGGCAGCTAATGAGCGCCCGGGGAGCAGTGTGCAGGGACGATACTATGCTCAGGGCATCTCAGTGGTAACTTGGCGGTAGTGGGATTCAAACCGGGGACCTTGCAGACCCAAGTCCGCTTCCTTAACCACTGCACAAATCAATGACCAAATTAGACATGAGAATATTATAAAGAAAAAGTTAATTATTTTTACTAAAAAATTTTACTGAGATTGTTAGCATCAAACACCCTCTAACAATACACGCTGGAATTGATAAACAAGCAATGTTGTGATGCTAAAGCGATACAAGTTGGAATCCAAGTTAAAATAAAATTATTTTAAGCATAAAAGGTTTTGGTGACAGGTTTTTTTTTATGTAGATTCTAAGCGTGTACGGAGGTGTACAGCGCAACAGGTCAGTGAAAAGCTCTGCGCTTAAACATAGTACAGTGAGCCCTGACCTACCAGCTATCCCACCAACAATAATTCCAACGTACGAGCAAGAAACTTTTTAAATAGTTAGAGATACAAAGGACAGAGGAATGAGTGCTAATCACTCTTCTACTTTTTCCAGGACAGCCTCTCAGCCCATGTCTGCTGTGGATTCAAACCTGGAGCCATGCGCACCCCAGTCCGGTTCCTTAACCACTAGGGGCCCCCTGCCCCAAAGCTTCCAGCACCTTGTATTTCCAGGCGGTCTTAAACAAACTGTTCATGGTTTTATTTCAACACATTTATTATTCATGGTATTATAACTACAACAGCCACTACTCGCCCACTTGATGCAAATGCACAAAGCTGACTAAATGTACAAGTGAATGAATGAGTACTTTCAGAGGAGACTCAGACATCTCCTTCTCTAAAAGCGCTCCGTCCAGTTCTGAAAGAGCTTCAAAACTTGAACGAATGCCAAATTCGGAATAAATACATTTTAATCTGATGCTTTCTTTTTCTTTTTGTCTCACCAGACACTCTGTTGCACTAATAAACTGTTTTCTTAATTATTATTATTTTACATCCTCAATATATTGATTTACTTCCATGTTTTTGATGTAAAGAGATAGTTTGGAAATTACATTTATCTAATTAATAGTATATTTCTGGTGTGGGAACAAATTAATTGGTTTTAATTTAATTGTTTTTTTTTAATGGGGAAAATGCAGTAGAGGTTTGAGCAGGTGGACTGAGGAGGGCTGCTGTGGCAGGCTGAACTGAACTGTTCTCTCTTACAGGCTCTCTTACTGAGAGGAAGTCCTTCCAGATGGTGGACAGTGGGGGGGAACAGAATGACCAGAGACAGGCTGACCTTTACATTGGAACGCAATACCCCTCGATTTGAACACGGAGACTGAACATGCGTCCTGGTGAATGTACGTGGCCGGACTGCAGCCCAGCACAGCAGCCGAGCAGCTGCCGTGACATGCTGAAGTGTGGAAGGTGAGGAGAGGAGATGGATGAATGGAAGGAGGGGAGGGAGAAGAGAGAGGGATGAGGAGAGGAAGGAGGAAGAAGGAAAGGAAGGCATGGAAGGAGGACATGGGGAAGAGAGAGGAAGGAAATGAAGGAGAAGGATGGAAGGGTAGAAAGAAAGACGGACAGGGAGAAGGTGGAGAAAAAGGAGGAAGATGAGGAAAAGGAGTAGAGGCAGCAGAAGGAGTAGGAGTAGGAGAGAAGAGGAAGGACAGAAAGGTAAAGGACTAGAGTGAGGGAAGAGAAAAGTAAAGAAAATACGAGGAAGGGAAGGGAGAATAGGGACAAGAAAGAGAAAAGGAGGAAGATGGCGACGGAGGAGAGGAAGGAAGAAGGGAAGGCAGGAGAGGGAGGTGGAGAAGAAGGAGGTAGTGGAGCAGAGGGAGAAGAAGGACGAAATGGATGAAAGGAAGGAAGAGAGGAAGGGAGGAAAGGACGATGGAGTAGGGAGGAGTTGAGGGTTCTCCACATGGTCAATGATGGATTAGAGCCTCCATCAGTAATAATGGTCTTTCAGAGCCTCAGCCAAACAGAAAGACAGGTCATGAGCTGCAGTGTGTAAACAGAGACATTTTCAAGAAGGCAACAGTTTCTTTGGGTTCATTGTTTGCTATTTCGGGAGCTGGAAGTGTCTGGTGTAGAAACCATTTCTTAAGCAACCTTTAGCTGTGGCTCCAACAACAAGTATGAGCTACAAATGAACAAAAAGTTTTGAGCTTTTTCCTTCTTCGAAATCTGTCGATGGTGAAACGTCACCCATCAATGAACACTAAGAGTCAGGAAACGTGGAGCAGAAAGGTCAGAGCAGGAAACTGAGGACCAGGGGCAGAAGGAGGGAGCAAGAGCTAGGGCAGAGGTAGGCTCCCTACAGATGTAAAGACAGGGGACAGACTAAAGGTCGTAATGGCTGCTCGGACGTGTCTTTGGTTACCTGTGACCTCCGTCCTCGGTCCACATAGGTGCAGATGGGGTTATATGCCCCCGTTCCACACACATACAGGTGGGTCCGGTTCCACGGCTCGATCAGACGGATGAAGTTACCACACTCTCCCTGAGAAGAAAACAAAAACCACTAGCATTAGAAAAATGAGACAGAAAACAGGGAATAGGTGGTCAGCCAATCAGAAACCATCATGCCTATCACTGTGTCATTGGACGAAATCTGTTTGGGAGACTAATTCCAAAGCCCAGATGACCAGACCAAACATGACCCAGACCAACAGAACCTCTGAGCCTCCGACTTGACACTTGACAACTGATGGTTTTGGTCAGATCTAAAGTTAGGTTGTGGGCTCAAAATGAGGTTCAGGGAAGATATTCAATGTCCAATTTGGTTCTAGTGGAAGGAGAAAAGAAAAAATCAAATCCCAATGTAGTCCCAAAAAAAAGTCAAAAGGGATTTTAGTTTTCATTCACATGAAATTTGTTTTTTTTTACCAATTGGCTAAATTATAATGGAATCTGTTGATACAATACATTGAATCACAATGCAACAATACACTATTGTTACCCTACAAACACAGGAATGATTATGACCACGAAAGTTTTTTAAAATCTAGACCAATGACGAGGCTATAGGCCTGAAGACAAATCTGTGAGATCTGCTCAAATTTGTCACAAATGAGAGCTGGTTAAAAAAAAAAAAATGAACACAGCATAAAAAGACTAGATGCCTAGATGGATTGAGGGTGGAGGGGTGGGTAGGAGTCACTTTGGCAGATCTCAAAAATCTGGCTACTGGGAGATGAGGTTAAAGCTGTGGCTCAGGAGCCAAAGCCAGCTCTTAGTTACTGCATCTGACTCTAAGATTTTCCCAATTTTTCCCAATAATAATGGTAGTGGTGGTGAACTCAATGTCAGAGCAATTTAAGCAACACAAACATCTCGCTCTGACAACATATAAAAATACAGTTAATGATGAACATGCAATTCTACCAGCTACTAGCATATAAATCTACGATATAGACAACAGAGGAAGACTTCTGCTACTGGGGATACATACCGGGGATGTGTGATACATGTGCAATACATGGGTGTTGCATTTTTTACTGTACGACAAGGTAAGATATTTCTTATCTAGTGCGTAAACTGTTTTGGACGACAGGTGGAACCATATTTACATCTCATATCCCATATATTGCACCATGTTCATTTTTTTCCTATTTAATGCTTTAGAAACTAACGGCGTCCACTAAATAAAAATCCACTCACGTTGGTGTCTTTTCCTGACAACACACATTCGGTTTTCCTTTGTGGAGCAACTGGCCAGTGGATCTACACAGACAGAGAGAGACAGTGGTGGAGGTTAGCCAAAAACTGGTGGTGAACAGTTGAGGTGGCGTGATGCTGTGAGACGAGCTCCTCACGATGAGCGGCTCCTTGTTGATGTCGTGCAGGTCCACTGACAGGATGTAGTCCTTGCTGCCCACGTACATGCGGTCGTGATCCTCGTCCATGCGCAGGATGCGATAGTCCGTCGAGTTGAGCAGGAAGGAGAAGTGGTGAGCCGTGCCCGTGGATTTTAACTCTAAAAAAAACAAAAGTGAGAAAATATAGGCTTTTGTCAGTGCTCTGCCTTGGGGGGCACTCAAAGAGAGTAGCTAAGAATAAAAAAAAGTGGGAAACCCAAACCACCGTGTGGGCTGCCAGACATTCTTTCACTTCTCATCAAGTGTTCATTCACTTCACAAATCACGGACACACACACACACACAGACACACACCCACTGTACAGCCAAATTTATGACGTGGTTGTATGGAGATGTGATCCAGACCGACAGTACCGACCTGCATTCAGGTCAATTTTAGAAGCTCTGTCTTTGATTATGGCTCATATATATACACACACACATATATATGTACATATATACACACACATATATACATATACATATATATATACACACATACATACATACACACACACACACACACACACACACACACATACATCATACATACACCCATGCATACACACAAACATATATTTCAAAATTTGAATAAATTATACAAGTTTGTTAAATAATATCCAACCCAACACAGATCAAAATGCACACTGTGGATTATGCTCAGTAAATGTTGCAGTTTGATCCCTACCCCGACATCTCTCTCTTTTCTTTACCTTCCATGGCAGTAGTGTCCTTGAACTAAATCGATCATATTTTAGCAGCAGAGAGAAATTTTACATTTGATTAAGCCTTGGAGCTCTGTTAGATCCTGTGCTCTGAAGAATCGGATGGAGTGCTTTCAGAGGAGGAGTTGTCTGAGTTGTTTCTTGATTATGTGAGCAGCAGCAGCAGCAGCTGCATCTCTACTGTGAGGACACGGGGGGGAAACCATCTCGATAGAGCGGCTGCAGTATCATAATATATATCATATTATATCATTATATATACATATGTATCATAAGTTATACAGTGTAACAGACAAGGATCATCAGTGTTTTTGCATTCGACCTGAACTCTGGAGAAATCACTGTGGAAAACTACCTTCGTTGTAGCGGTTAGAAAAGAAACGTCTCCCAGAACATCAGTTAGAGTTTCAGTTACAACGGCTGAACGAGGGGAGGTAAATGAGGCGGCGGGGGCGGGTTTTCCCTCCGGCTTGTCCCATTACCTCCTGAGCTGTTAGTGAATATGATTGTGCGTCTCTCTGAGCTTGGGATAGTGGAGCTGAAGAGAGTTAAGCTGGCACTTTTGCCGCTCGGTGTGGAGAGACAAGCCAGAGCAGCAGAGAGAGGAGCTGTTCAGGGTCCACTCGAATAGGAACAGACATACACATCCACTGTTTTCTTTAACTCAGATGAAGAAGAAAAAAAAAATCCCAACAATAAGGATCACATTCCCTGAGCATAGGGAACCAGAACCTTTAGATTACCCCTGGAAAACAAAAACTGAGGAGGTTCTCAAGATGTTTTTGAACGGAACGGAACACAAAACAAAAAAGGTTCAACATTAACTGAAAAACCAAAAATATTCTCAGATACTCTTCGCTGAGTTACTACCTTTCCCTCTTCACTGTCTCTCTCTGAGTATTGTAGTTTGACTCTCACACCTTGTGTGCAACAAAGGATTCTAAAATGTCTTTTTTTTTGCTTCTTCGGTGTTGTCCCTTTTTCATAGATTTCAACAGTTCAACAGTTGCCATCAATCTCATCACTGTCTCCTACCCGGTAGCTCCATCTCTAGGATCATTCTTCTACCATCATGCATCCACTGTCTCTCCCCTGAACATGTTCTCCAGCTTTTTCTCCAAACCTTCCTGTCTGTGTTGTCTCTCTAATAATCTCATCCCTTGTCCTTGCCACCCTCGTCCTAAAGAGAATCTCAGCGTCTGCCACCTCCAGCTCTTGCTCCTACCTTTGCTTATTGCTTATATCTCCATCCATCCATCATGACTGGTCTCACAATCTTCCTGTGAGCCTTACCCTTCACTCTATCTCCAGGAGGTTACGATGCATCATAAATTGTTTGCAAAGGCACAATATGTATATGTATGTATAATAGTAAGATAATAACCATAACATCTCTACTTTGCCATTTTTATTCTCCAATCGTAGGTGGTCTATAGTAAAATTTTCTTTGTTAAGTAGTGAGTGTGTGTGATGATTCCAGCTTATCTCGTTTCCTTCTCGTTTACTTTTCTCTTTTCGTGATTTGAACCATTTACTGCAACAAATGGTCAAACAGTCAGACTTGGCACCAACTATAGCGGTATTGAAAGGATGTGGCCAGGTTTAGTCAAGCAGACGCAAAACTGAACAGGAAACATGCTGCTGAACAATTTACCCCCCAGGTACTGGACCTGGATCAGGACAGGACTTGGCCCTAGCAGAGACTGTACTGGAGACCTGCAGAGGAATGTGGCATGAGGACTACCCCTAGCACTGAGACACAAAGGCTGCCCGGATCTGAGGACTGAGATGTCAAGACTGTCGAGACCTGAGGGACATGAAGACAATCCAGAACTGGGATTTAGAGTCTCGTGGTCTGGTCAGGAGATGGGGCAGTCTGGGCAGACGCCTCTCTTATAGTTCTATAATCTAACCCTCAAACTGAATGGAATGAAACCATTATCAAATGGGAATTCAACCCAACTGTGGTTTGGACATGTTGGCATCTTAAAGCCTCTCACTTCTTCTGATTCATGTTCAGCAAAAATAAATTGGCAACTATTATAGAAAAAAATAACTATGATTCCTCATCATAATTACAGTCCTTATCCAATGTTGATTGGATGAGGACTGTTATTATGATGACATTAACGTGTCAGAGCTGTCCTGACACAGCCAAAACCAGGGAACTGTAATTTCAACTTGGTGGCCTACAGGCAGATGTGCTACATTGTCAGACAAATTCCTGTATCACACCTCAGCCTTCCACCCCTGAATTTGATTTTTTTTTCCAGAATAAAGAAAAAAAAAAAAAAACCCACCATAACATAATGCACCATTTTAGGTATAACAACCAACCGTCGAATCAAATAAAATGGGTACACAAGTTTAGTATGGTTCACAGGTACGATCTTCTTCTTTTTTCTTAAAGACTCTTCATGTATGTGAGTGACATCTACTGGTAACATGAGCTTTTGATTAGTCCACCTGTTGATCTGATACCTTTTCACCCTTTGGTCAGGATTTGCCCCGTGTGGGGGTTGCCTGGGTCAAAACATCTCGATTATCAACTCTGGTCTGGTTGGTCGTGCGTGTCTGTTTCTGACCAACACCTGGACCAGAGCATCTACACAACTTGTGGTCTTTAAGCCTCTATTTCCGATTTTCTATTTTCCAAATCCATCAAACAGGCCAGACTGAACATCCTTGTGGGCCAGCTTTGACCCCCGATTCGTATGTTTGACAACCAAATACACATAGATTGACTTAAACACCTGAGGAGGGGTTTATGGAACTGGGTGAAACAGTTTTTTTTAACTATAAATCTGTGTAGAACCTATTACACCAACAACAAAAAAAATTTATAACTTGTTGCTTTTTTTTCTACTTATACTAGTTAACAACAAATTAACTCATATTAACTAAAGTCATTAGCCGTTTTTACTAGTTAACCCCTCGGTTCATCTCTGTCTGTGCAGGAGTGTGACTTAAATGGCAGTGTGGAGATGAGCAGCAGAACCAGAGCCTTAACGCCCCCACCTGTCAGAGTGCTCACTGGAGTTTGGACTATTGACTTGCAGCACATGTCCCTGGAACTGACTGCTGCTTACCTGGGCCTGACAAGGAGAAATAATTGGTACCAGATTGGAACTTATCTGCCCCTGGCAGGCAGCTGTCGCTCTGATGGCCTGTGGGTCCGTGTGTGCGTAAAGTCACTGTCCTCACGTCAAATCACAGACACCTGTCTGCGAACGCACTAATCTCTACGTGAGTCGAGAAAGATTGATTTGAGTCATGACTTCACTTCCTGAGTGGAGGCCAGGGATTATATCAAATCCATTTCTGCAGCTCTGGACCGCAGCAAAGGTTAATTGAAGCACGGGGCAGAAAGGCAGTCGGAGGGAGTTGACATCACGGCTGTAACTGACAGAAAAGGTCAGTGAGTTTCTCTGGACAACAAGCACCGACCTTATTAGGTTTATGTCATTCTGTACATAATCCAAAACGACCATGAATAAAGAGGGCGGGAGGTGGAATGGGGTGGGGGCGGGGTACTGTTTGATTTCCTAACACCATTTACAGAAAACCTTCAGTATAACAGTACATCAGTCCCACCTTGTTAAAAAAAACTAACTGTTCTACAGGTCAATTCTCCAGGTTTGTTCTCCAGGTCGATCAGATGTTTCAAATGGACTTCTTGGAGATTGAAAGACGTTTGTTATTTTCACACTGATAACTAGAGAGCTACGATAGACAATTGCACCCAACACTGGTAATGGTTAAGTAGCATTTGTGGGGCTCAGATATTTCCATCATCATTAGTAATGTTTTAACAGCTGTGTGTTATTTGCCCTTTTGCGTCGAGAAATATTTTTGGTTCTTATCAAGGAACAGCTTTCTCGCACAGAACTCAATATATATACCTGGTATTAAAGTATTTGTATTTTTAAGTACTTTAACCAGGAAAAATTGGCCAAGAAAAAAGCCAAGAAAATAGTTGTTTCTTCCCAACTTTCTCTGGTGAAGACTACCAGAGGGGGTGAAGGGTGAAAGGGCAAAAGAGGACCGAGGTGAAAGCCCATCATGGCCCCTTAACACACTTCAGTATAATCACGCTAATCTCCAGGGGGGTCAGGCAGGGTTCCTGCTTCCAGCTGGGACAGGGAAGAGCAGGGTGGTCACAATATTAGGGCAGATTAACTGGAGACCAGGGAACAAGAGCAGAAAGGATGGAAAAAAGGTTGGAAAATGTGACTCCACAAGAAATGGAATGTTTTGCATCTAACTGTTACAAATAACTAGGGATGTCTGATAGTATTGTTTGGCTGATTATCCTCCAATATCAGCAGAATTGGTGCAACTCCTGGATTTTGCAAATGTTGCTTGGATTGCACATTTGATGTCTCAGGACCCTTTCCAGAGGTGTTTACCTCGTTATGGAAAAACGGCAGCATGTATCAGTAAATCTGGGAATTGAAAATGGAGGGAACAATATTGGCAAAGGTTAATATTGAGATACAAAGTACCAAATGATTCACTCAACAAAAATTCCAGCAGGAACGAACCAAACGTGCGATTGGTTGTTGTGCCCAGGGATCGTTGCATCTGTGGTGGGTAGTGGGGGTCGGGGGCTGGGGGTAGATGGCAAGTGCAGATTGTGGTGGGAGATGTCGCAGCAACCATAATGATGATGAAGCTGTGTTTGTTGTTATAGCTGCAATGTCGCTTGCAGCGAGCGGGTGAGGGCGTCAGCGGCGCTTAGTGGTGACACCTCAGGCTGAAGGGATTATGGAAGGAGCTGAATAATGAGTGAAAAAAAAAATGATCCTCAGCCTTGCTGACCTCTAGCCTGGCATTTAGATTAAATACGCTCCCTCTCTATCAGCTGCGCTAACACAAACACATGGACAGATGCCTGGACCTTGCGAGGGAACTTGACATCATAGTCTACAGATTTCTTTAAAACATACTTCTTTAGCCCTGGTTGTTGAAATGAGTCACATTCTTTTTGAAAAATCTATTTTACCTCTCTCTGATTTTAGCCAGATCCCAATCAAGTGCCTCTTACCCTTGTTTATCAAGGTCATGGCCAGCATATTGCTAGCTGCAGGCAATAAGTAGGGGGGTAATTAGGAGGTAAATTTAGGCAGACCATTAGCAGCAACTGTTGACTCAGTGTCCACTGGGGGCCACAGCCACCACTATCCTGTCTGGGTGGTTCCATTCTCTGAGAATCAACTCTATTCCCTGTGCTCGTTTTTCAGCCACAAAAGCAAATGGCTCAGTGGTGGAGTGAGAATGGAGGGGTCTGTCCGGGGGGTGGGGGAGCTGTCCCGGGGGTAGAGGGGGCTGACAGCTAAGGTAAGAACCTTCATCTATCAGAGCAGGCAGGAAAACAGGCTGCAGAAACTGTGGGTCCATCTCAGAGCTCTTCAGTTTCATGACAGGGGCTACAGAAACTGGAACAAAGGCACCTGAGGCCAAGGCTTATCGTTTTAGCATTTATAAATGACTTTTACATGAATGCTCCATCTATCCCAGGCATGGGAGAATTTATTGACTTGGGGGTTACTGATTGTCCTAAGGTTGGACATAAGGGCCAGGTTAGGAGCAGATGAATAGAGTGATCAGGTGTACTAAGAAAACAAGACTTAAAAATGAAGCATAAATGCCAAAATACTTTTAGCCTTCTCTATGCCACCTATTGGAGAAATGCAGGCGTTGCATCTGGCCCAAGGATCCTAGTTTGCCCTGGCCAAATCTATCTACTTCTGACCCAGTGCACCCTTATCTAATTTTAAGACCTAAGTAAACAGTTTTACAGCACAGTACATTGTCAGTAAATGGTAGTGTATTTGTTATGCACTGTATAGAATAAAATTGTTCAACTAAAAACAGCAGAAGTTACTTCCTATTTTCCGCCTCCCCCAAAGTGCTTCGGTGCCCCCTGGGGAGGCATGTCTTATATCTATGCAAAGCACTGATCTGTAAAAGGTTGTTCTGCTGAGACAAACACTTCTCAAATGCACGGCTGGACAGGAAGCCATGTGTAAAATCTGAACACAGTCCAGAGCTTATGGTCCAGATCATGTAAGGCACCATCTGATGTCGACTGAGCACAGCTGACTTCCGTCAACATGAAAACAACCTTTAAAACAACCACTTATTTTAGAAGGACTGTAAGATGGATGATTGAACCTACGCTGCTTCACCTCTGACTAAATGAAACTAAAATCTCACCCCACAAGGACTGATGAGGAAGCGGTTATCTCTACATCATTCGTCAACTTCCTGTCCCGCACCAACCTCCTTGGATTATCTGAGTGTTTACACTCCATCCAGAACATCGTAGGAATTCAGTACTGATGTTGTCAGCACTGCTCCGTGTTAAATGGCCAATATTTCTCAGGCCTCCGTCTGCACAGCCGGGTGAAGCTTTTTCCATTCATCAGGCAACTTCCTGCAACACCTTCACTTCTCCTCAACGTGTCTCATCCTGCCTTCATTCAGTGGCCCAGGTCTGCATACCAGTATTTGGAGATAAAGCAGACTTTCCTTCTGTTGAATCTGCCCAAAACCTTTCTTAAGCATCTAGCATGGCACAGGTGGACAAAGAAGATGGCAGGGGATACCTATATAATCAAACACACACACACACAGACACACACATACATATATACATATATACATATATATATACATATATATACATATATATACATATATATACATATATATATTGCTCATATGAAGGAGCTGCTCCAGCAACATTCTCCCACGGACATGGAGACGCTCCAGCACTAGGGTCTGAGAACAAGGAGGACAATCGTAGACCACGTGAACAAACGACTCTGTCTCTTATACACATCTAGATGTGTATAAGAGACAGACATACACTTGTGGACGTTGGGCCCTCATACCACCTTTATAGAGTCTGTTTCTTACTGTTTGAACAGACATATGCACCTTTGTGGCCTGCTGGAGCTCATTTTGCACAAAAAAGGGGGTAGCGGTCCTGCTGCTGGGTTGTTGCCCTCCCACGGCCTCCTCCACATCTCCTGATGTACTGGCCCGTCTCCTGGTAGTGCCTCTATGCACTGGACACTACACTGACACAGCAGACCTTCTAGCTCACTATGATGTGCCTTCCTGGATGAGTTGCACTACCTGAGCCAATTGCGTGGGTCGTAGACTGCGTCTTGTGCTACAGTGAAAGTGAAAGCACTGCCAGCATTGAAAAGTGGCCAAAACATCTGCCAGAAAACATCAGAACTGAGAAGTGGTCTGCAGAACCACTCCTTTTATGGGTGTGTCTTGCCAATGGGTGTGTCTGGCCAATTGCCCAAAATTTCGACATGATGTCATATTACAGTATGCCTGTGTTTATACTGTGAATATGCCTGTGTATACATATATACATATACAATTAAACATATAAACACGGAGGCAACAGGTCTGCCAGGACTCAAATGCAGGACCCTTGTAAGGCAAACGTGTGATACGCTTTGAAAAGTCTAACCACTACATCATAAAACACAAATGCTGGGCAACATGGACAGAAAAACTGAAGGTGTTGCACATTGCCCATGTGGGTCACATTCTCAAGAAACATGAACCAAGTTGTTGCACGATCTTTAACCGAGATGGGGCCCACAGTCCTGTAGATTCCTGAGGCAACTGTGCTGCCCACAACCTGCTGAAGCCCACACCCACTTAACCCCGCCCTAGCGGTAAACAATGGGTAGGTAGGTACGTCAGGGGCATGCTATTGTGTCTGCACATACCCATCTTGCACTAATTGCCTCTGACAGGGGCATAAAGCACCGACAATTGAGCAGCTAATTTCTGAGTGGTGCAGACCTCAGATGTGGGGCGAGGACCCTTTCATTGGCTTTGGTGCAGAGACAAACATAATGAGACAAAATGCCTCTCAGAACCTGCTTAAATGACCCAGTGTGGAAACTCTGTTTATCCCTTTATCCTCCACTCATGACAGATACTGGATTTTTTAAATGATACTAGTGAAAAACTTCTTTTGTTCCAGATGACAATGGAAGATTGTCAGTGCGTAAACCTCTGAAGCAGATCCAGACGAGGGGAACAAAGACCAGATGTGGTTTTGGTGATGGACGAGATTTAATACCCCCGCAGTAGATCAGTATTTCCCTGGTATGGACATGTTTTAGGGCACTTTTGGTTCACAGGGAATTGAACCCTCTACTGCAACATCAATATCACTAACCTGCAGCACAAAGAGCTGAAGAAAGAGGAACAAAAGTTTTATAAAAGAGGAGATAAAAGATATTTTTGAAAGAATATCAGATGGAAGTTGGTAATTATGTTGTTATTAAAAACTCTAAATCAAATGGTTTACTTCAATGTAAAAATATGTATCCATCAAAGACATATATTTTGTGTTTTTGCTGGTATCAGATTTTGCAGTTTGTCAAAACAGTTATATTCCAATTCTAATATCAACAGATATCAGTATATATATGCCATTTGCCCCAAAAAACAAGATAAACCTCAAACCTTTGCGTGGAACCAGAATTCTTTTGTAAAACCCAGGCATTGGATTGTCAGATTTTCATTATCGGAGGATAAAGGATATTTACTTATCAATCCTCCAACTGATATTCACCAAAATATTGCCACCTTATTTGATCTCATATAAGGTGGCTCTCATATAAGGTTATATTGTCCCCATCTCATGGGGACAATATAACTATCTCAGGGGGCAGATTTGGCCCGCAGGCCTGAGTTTGACACCTGTGAGTTAGGTCATGGCTAGAGGTTGAAGGTCAAATGCTCAACACAACATTCCTGTTAGCGTTAGCTTTGTTTAACAATCATCTCAGTAATAACCAAAGCTCACCTGGTTTATTAAATATTTGAGAATCCTGAAACACTAACGTCCAGCAGCAAAATGACTTAATACAACATAAACATTGGGTCTCTAAACAGTTCTTTAAACGAACTCCTAATCTCAGGACAGGAGCAGGAACAATATCTTGGATTCGCAGGCCCAGTTGTTCTAAGGTTTTCCATTTATTGATGTTGGACTCAACATTAAACCTGCTCATATGAAGGAGCTGCTCCAGCAACATTCTCCCACGGACATGGAGACGCTCCAGCACTAGGGTCTGAGAACAAGGAGGACAATCGTAGACCACGTGAACAAACGACTCCTGCTTGACTTCCTGAATTCTCCCATCTCACTGATCTCAGTCTACCTTGACACCAGAGTCCGGTTGGAATTGGAAACCGAACCCTTGAGACCCAGGGCCAGGTGTGTTGACCAGTGACCCCTAGAACATGCTTTAAGTGTGAACACAGAGTGTGTTCTAACTCTAGTCCAACCATGGGCTGAATTTACTCGGCCATAATCTATACAAGAAATAGGCTAGCAGGTGGCATAAGCAGGTGGAAGGAAAATAACAACAACAAAGTGTGTAGATCACTGAAGGACAGACCACCAACAAAGCAGAAGAGCAACAGACCAGACCAGATCACCAACCGAGAGACCACTGACAGAAAGACCACCAGCAGATTAGACAACCAACGGAAAGACCACCGTCAGACCAGACAACTGACGGAATGACCACTGACCAGATCACTTACAGAGAGACCAGCAAAAGACCAAACCCCTGACAGACCAGACCAAGAACCGACTACCAACAGACCAGACCACTGACAAACCAGACAACCAACGGAAAGACCCCTGACGTTCCTCTGTCTTTTTTTGGCGCCCTCCTCACCTCCCAGCCCTTGCAAGTGCCTTTAGTGAAATTATGGCGGAGCTCATGGGAGGTATGAAGGCCGTCCTTTACTAATCTGTGGATGCGGGCAGGGAGTCTGGGGGGATGTGAGGGGGTTGTTAAACTGACCAGCTACCATTAGAGTGCCTGTTATTTTTGATCCTGACCTTCTAAAGAAACAGGATCAGCGGAATATTCTTCAGTGTTCTCCAAACCACCAACCGTAGGACCCAGGAGAGCCGTGAAAACTATCACAGACCAGAACAAAACCACTCACATTCCGACGGCAGAAATAAGCGCTTTGAAAACTCATGAAACATGTCAGCACCTGCCACCCCCCTCCTGCCCCTCCCTGGGTGTGATTGACAGGTGAACACAGCCTTACACTACTGTCTGTGTGTTTAATCCATAGCCTTTTAACTAATGCTGCCCCCAGTCCGTTCATTGGTCAGCTTTCATCTTTGACGGACAGATGGTACGTCCTCCTCCCTGACCCTGTGACCTATTCACACCCGTGACCACCCGTGTCAGAGTGGTTTCTTCAGGGCACAGGGGAGTGGATTAAGGAGGCTTCCAGAAACAGATGTAGTTTATTTTAGATGACTCAAGGGTTTCTGAATGAAAAAGAATCATTTCTTAATAAATATGCATTCTGTCTTTTAGTCTGGAAAAAAAATACATGTGAAAGCATTGATCCTTGATCATTATCTTTCTGCCTTCCATGCAATGTCATCACTTTCTCAATACATATGATGAAAAGGCTGAAAGCCTTTAAGCAATTTAGTGTTCATTCCAGACTTTCACATCAAAAAATACTAATCCATCCATCTTAAAAACAAAGCCAAATAACAGAACATATTTAGAAAGCATTCACAAACATGATGTTTATGGTAAATAAGCCAAAATTGTAACTTGATATATTAATTACACTGCATACACAAAATTATGTGTGTAAATTTGTCTATGTTTTTTTTCAACTGAATTATGGCCATCATGCACCATTATGAGTTCTCTGAGGACAGGTTTTTGTTGGGGGTTTACACTCGGGAACTCCAAGCTTGTACAGAAACAGAGGAATATCTGTGCAGTCCACCAAGTCCAACCTTTTTACTGGGACAAGATCAGAAATGCAGTCATAAAGAAGACAACATAGGCAGTAAGGTTTGAAGAAAAAGCTAGAAAAGCCAAATTGAGATGGTTTGGACATGTTCAGAGGAGAGAAAGTGGATACATGTTGGGAGAAGAATGATCCTAGAGATGGAGCTACCAGGTAGGAGACAAGGAGGAACACCAAAGAGGAGATTGATAGATGCAGTGAGAGAGAACATGGAGGTAGATCGAGAGAACAGGGGGAGATAGAATTGGATGATTCACCCCTGAAAAAGGAACAAGGCCACGACATAAGTAGAAGAAGACAGCGATGACATCTCAATCAATAATAAACAACTGCAGAAACATGAGTGGTGTACTGCCTTCTAGGTGAAAATTAGTTAATCTATCCTCATTTAAATCACCAGCAAAAAGACCAGTGACATCATTTAAAACCGGCCAATTGGGGCGCAGATCCAACTCGATATGAAAATAATTTCATTTTCCAATTAGAAGATCTGTGAATGCCAATCAACGTTCAGTCGGTCAGTGTCTGAGGTGACGATGAGTCATTCTCAGACCAATTATTTATGATGCTGGAGAGAAAAAAAAAAAAAAAAAAAAAAAAAAACTTCTGATGGCTGTAATTGTGGTCAGATGAAGGTTAATTGGGACGTAATGTTCTGAAGCACGTTTCTCATTTAATTTCAAGAAACCTAATTAAAACACCTGCGCAGTGATACTTTTCAGCAATTATCTAATGTTTTTTTTTAACACTGAATCAGTTTTGTTGTTTTAATAGAGCTCCTTTGTCACAGAGACAGCAGTGATGAGAACCAGCTCCAGAGTGTTTTCGATTTCTGCATCGTTACCAGTGACCGATCAAATGACGTCAACATACTGTAAAAACATCTGCACCTGCAGGCGGAGCTGCTGAGCACCAACCTGAACCAAGTGGTTGCAGGTGTTTGTTTGGATTCAGAGTGAAAGAGAGATAGTGAGCTACAGTGTGTAGAGTATAAAGAGAGAGAGAGAGTAAGAGTCCGTGAAGCTGGGGGTCTTATCAGTACGAAGGAGAAAACCTGCGTGACAGAGACTTGGCTGCAATTCTTCGTTTGTCCTCGCGTGGGCTGCTGACTGACTGTACCCATGTGGACTAACAGCCCTCTGATCTTCGTCCATCATAAATCAACACTCAGTCACCGCCCGGCTAAGATAAGAAAGAGCATTGATATCCAGATCCTCAGCAGAAAAAAAGAGCTCTCTCTTTCCAAGTGTCTGTGCGTCTCTCTCTCTCTCCTGCTTCCTGTCAGATTTATCTGGTTTTCATCCATTCTCTCTGTCAGCAGGAGACCGGCTGTTTTTTTTTTTACTGTTGCGGCTAAAAGGAGATATCAAAGATCTAAATTAATCCAAATATCAGAAATGTCATCAGCATTCAAATCCAGAAGATCTGGAATCTTCTGTTTCTATCAATGTTCTATCCTGATCTTTGAATCAGTTTCATCAACGACGAACACTTTGTAACAACTTCATCTTCGTGGTTCAACGTTAAACTTTGACCTCACAGTTCAGCCTGTTCCACAAATTGTCCCAAACTGCATTCATTTTGCCTGCGACTTTTCCCTGATGCTCCGTTTTCTCACTAATGAAAATACCCTAAAGTCCGACATCCTTGCAACAGTCACCTCCTCCCACTTTATTAAGACTATAACTCAGACGACGAAACAATAACTGTTGGCTTTTATTAACCAAACAGTTCAAACACTGGTGACCCTGAAGGAACTGAACAGACTGGAGTTAATAACATTGTATCTCTTCTGATATGACTGTAGAACTTGCAACTACAGTTGTTGATGAAGATTCTCAGTCATCCAAGTCATGGTCAACTCTTAGGCAACTGGATATTGGGTTTTTCTACAAATGTTCCACCTCTCATCCAGAACTGAAAACCCCTCTTGTGTCCAGTTTCCTGTGTATACACTCTGCGTTTTTTGGACTGTAAACTGGGGAGCGCAAGCCAGTGTTTTTAAGTGCCGTTCCCAAGCCCAGACAAATTGTGAGGACTGCGTCGAGAAAGGCATCCAGCGTAGAAACTGTGGCCAAAACTATGATGCAGAACAACAAAACAATTTCCATAAGGGATCCTTTGGGGTCCAGGCTAACAACGACTGCCAAAACTGCTGTTAAACTACAGGTTACTGTTGGTCAAAGACAAACAAGAATGGAGGGTGATTAAGACAAAAAGGAAAAGAATATGTGTTGGTCTGAAGGTGGGAACTCTGAATGGAGGTATGAAGGTAATGAAAGGGAAAAGTTGTTCCTCGAGGCAGGGGTGGACTAGTGGTTAAAGAACCGGATTGGGGTCCGAAGGGTTGGAATCCACCACCTGCCAGGTTACGACTGAGGACCACTGAGCATGGCACCGTCCCCACTCACAGCTCCCGGGCTTTGTGACCACTTTTCAGGGCAGTTGGTGGCCTAGTGGTTAAAGCCTTGGGTCTGCAATGGCCCTGAATCCCTCTACCGCCAAGCTACCGCCAAGGTGAGCGCTGGCTCAGCCAGCAGACCCCTGCTCACACGGTGATGGGTTAAATGCAGCTGCATAATTTCCCGAAGGATACTCCAAAGGGATTAATAGAGTCCTAAAAAAACAATAATAAAAATGAAATAGAGACCTAGCAAACATGATGGAAAAAGAAGAGTAGATATTTTGTGTGTACAGGAGACCAGGTGGATGGGCAGCAAGGTTAAAAATATTGGAGATTTCAAGTTGTTTAACCATGGTTTAGATGGGAAGAGAAATGGAGTAGGGGTGCTGGATGTGAAACGAATGTCATATAGGTTGATGTGTGTGAAGGTAGAAATAGAAAGAGTGATGGTCAATGTTGTCAGTGGGTATGCTCCACAAGTAGGTTGTCAGTTGGAAAAGGAGAAGGAGAAGTTTTGGAATGTGCTTAATGTGGTTTTAGAGACCATCGGGGGGAGAGAGAGTGGTGATTGGAGCAGATTTCAATGGCCATGTAGGAGAAGGGAACAGAGGGGATGAGGAGGTGATGGGCAGGTTGGTAGATTGAGAAATGAATAGAAATAGCCGAGGTAAACACCTACAGTATTTCCAAAAGAGAGAGGAACACAGGATGACATACAAGAGTGGAGGCAGGTCCACGCAGGAATATTATATTCTGTGTAGAAGAGGGAATCTGCAAGGATCTATGGGGAGAATAGAGATGGAACTACCAGGCATGACACAAAGAGGAGATTCATGGATTGAGTAACATGGACATGGAGGTGGTTGGAGTTAGAGTAGAAGATACAGAAGACATGGTGAGATGGAAAATGTTGACTTGCTGTGGCAACCCCTGAAAAAGGGACAAGCCGAAAGATGAAGATCTGCCACTCATAATGTAAAGGTGAATCACAGGGGTGATCAGTTCACAGCTTACAATTCACATGCTCACAGTATGATCTGATGCTCGGGTGCAATTGGACTGGTCACACTGTACGATTACACCCGATATGTTTGACTCCTGTAGCCAGAAGAAGAATAAAGACGAGGATGAGGACCACATGACAAAGAAGAAGTTGGTAGTTGAAGATGTATGGATGTTAACCGTTTCTCCGTGAAAAAAACATGACAATAATGCTCAAAAAAAGAAAAACTCAATCCGAGCAATTTGTCCCAATCTGTGATCCAACAATGTTTATGGACCAGCAAATGTCTTGAGAGATGTGGTCATACTGGTCCGTCTGTTCTGCGAAGTTGCTACTTGTTGTTGACTGGTTTTCCACTCCGTATCTATGTTCATGCATGTGCAGCGCGGCATGTTGAGGCAAAAATCAGGGGCAATGCAGCAGGATTTCTAATGCATTTGATTTTCAACTGATCGCGAGGTGATAATTACTTGTCAAAACCCATGCACACTACATGACACGAGTTGCACAAAAGTCGTACAAGTGCAAAATTCCACAGTGTACACATGGCTAAACAAAACCCTTTTACTTTGCAACTACAATTGTACAGCTGAGAGTTAATGGCCACTCTCTCCCTTACTTTGCTCTAATAATAGAAATAATGAAACTGTCTAATTTCTACTATGTGATATTTCCTGTATTCAGTCTTAAATGGAACACACGCGAGAGGAAAAAGATCCTCTACCTTTGTTGTTTTTTAGGATAATCATTCTACTAAAACTTTGTGCGAATTGACGTAAAGCGGCTTGTTTATCAGAAAAATCATTCTCGCAGGCCGAGTTGAGCGTATTAAAACCAGATCAGTCAGCTCGGGAGAAAAGTCTGAGCCTCTTTTGTTCAGTCCATCTTTGCTTCTGGAAAGGACATTAATTCATCTTCATGAAAATCCAACACGTCCACGATGGCCCAGAACTAAAGCCAAATACTGAATGATGACCGTTCAGGAGAAAGTGGATAAGAGAGGTGATGAGAGACGGAGAACGACAGACACTGACGCTCCGAGAATTAAACACCCTGCCAGTGTTGTACGGTTCCCCCCCTCTGCTTCCACCGACATGAATGAAGTCAATGAGTGATGGACCCGGCCCACACAAATGCCTCTCCTCCATAGAGAGGAGGGGGGTCCATTCAGTGGGATGAGTTAGGCGTCGACACCAACAACAACAACAGCGTCACAGGAGGCCTGGCATACACAGACCCAATGAACCAACAGGCCAGGACGCCTAAAGAGTGTCCCTGAGAACTGGAACTGTTTCACAGAGGCAGGAACGAGAGATGGAGAAAAACATCTTGGCATCAGGTCAATGAAACTCTGACAACAATCAGGCTGGAGAGGACCATCGGCCCAGGTGTCCTGACCCAAGGTCTAGAAACGTCATGTTTAACAACATTGTTGCCAGTTCTCCTCCTTTTAGTTCTTCCCAAACCAATAAGGGTGCCTGCATTAGACACCATGTAAGAAATGCATATTGTCTGAACTTGGTTCATTCAATTTGAGGAATCGTCTTTCCTCTCTCCATAGTCTTGTGATGGCCCCCCTATTATCAGTACATGTTTTTATTATTTTAATTGTTTTTCAGTAGTCAATACCGTAATCAACTTTCCTTAGAGCCAAAAAAACAAATGCAAATCTTGTTATTAAGCACAGGAGTTCCCAAAAGCCCGGTTTGTGAGCCTCCGAAGGTCCAGAGGTGGCCCTTTATTAGGCTCCCAATAAAGGCAATGCTTTATTGGGCTCCAAATAAAGCAATGCCTGGGTTTCAATAATTATGTCTCCTTAAAATAGTTTTGGAGATTAATAGATGTATTATAAAGGCAGAGACACTTGATATCAGTTGATATCAGAAATTAGTTATCGGAAAATATCAGATTTTGTCTATAAGTTACATCTCGAGGACATCCCTTATTTTATTTTGAAAATCATGCTTGAACAATGGCCAGGTATTAGTGGTACACTAACGACCGACACCGACCAACTCGTCCTTGCTACAAAAATCCAATACTAGTCTGGGGACGTCAGGATGTCCAATCTACGGTTCCTTCCCACATGCTGGGCGTCAGTCCACAGGTATAACCTCCGGACTTGGCTTTGCAGCAGCTAATGGAAAGCAGACAATACAAATGTGGTTACGTGGAAGCAGGAAGTCTTGACTCTGCACCGATCATTTCTACATCTCAACCTTTGGAGGTGGGTTTTATAATGATGTTAGCATCTGAGTAGGGCTCGGTTTTCAGCAGAGGGGGAATGTGCACAATGAATGTGGACAGAAGAGAACATGAGAGGTTAAAATACAACTTTGACAAAGGAAGAGGAGAAGGCAGGATATTTCTGCTTTTTTAATCCAATATTGAGACACAACTCTTCCAGCCTCCCCCACGGGCATGCTCAGACTCCATTGTAGGTTTCGCTTCTCCCATAATTACGCGGACAGCTAACTGGTACTGGTCCAATGTACACACACAAATGGGTTCCCAAGGCTGGAGTGGAGCTCACACACCTGAGAATTTTCGTGAGGTTTGTGGATGAAGACACTTCAGTTCTTCGCTGCAAGGCCAACTACTGCTGCAGCTGCAGTATATAAAATTTCATTTGAACATTAAAGATGTCTTTAAGGATAGAGGGGGGATGATAGTATACACAGAACCTCAGAGTTCTGTCCTCACAGACAGATTTCAGCAAAACTTCAGCTAGGACTCAAAGGAAACTGAATAATAGAGTAACCATTTCTTTCTGTGAAGAATGCAATCATCATCTAGCCACAGAGTTAGGGGTGGATTTCAGGAATTATTAAAGAACGGAAACAAAATTTTTGTCACAACATTGTATAAATAAGCCTAACCAATTGGTCAATCACTGAGTACCACCTCCTAACAGTACACTACTTGGCACTGAGCTCCAACAAACATGAAACTAACCATTTTCCTTTGGTTGCTATGTTAATTTTTCAAAATAGTTTTTCTAAAACTGTTTCATTAATACTCAGGGTCATAACCTGAGCTGCAGTGTTCAACAGGACTCTATAGCCTCTAGTCTTCAGTCTGACGTCAAATCTCCAGAACTGTTCCAAAGAACCACCTCATTCATCTGCATCACTTTTTAGTCTTGGATTCAACTAGGTGCAGTATTGGACTCACAGCTTATAGCTCAAAATAATCCTCTAGAGTCTACCTGTCCACAGTCTTGACCAAGGTCCATCAAATTCAACTCTTTAACACGGAACACTGCAGACGGAGACTTGCCAAAGTTCTGTCCAAGATCTGTGGAGTATTTCTTAAGTTCATCTCCAAAATCACCAGCTCAGGTAAACCAACACTCATATACAACTAATAAGAACCAGACACACATTTGGCCTATAGGCTGCACCTCTGTGTCCTAACCCCCCCCACATGAACACCCCTCAACACCCCTTCCCAAATAACACCATAAACTCCCGGCTCTGCTGAGTTAGAAAACCTGACACTGTTGCCCCGTAGTCCATTAGCTTCTCCGAGCTCGGTTCTCCTATCTGCTCTGCTGACCCTTGACAATTTTCTCTCCCTAACAGTCTTTCCATCCTCTGGCTCTCACACTCCCTTATCGTCCTCCTCTGCTCTTTGACGAAGAACACCATCTCATCTGACTTTACCCTGTCACTTTGTTAAATCTCATTACATCACTGTGTAGCTGAAAATACAAAAAAAAACATCTGAATTTCCAAAACATAGATCCGGCCAAATCCGGCCAAATCCTGATTTGATTCGGACTCCCCTTTATCATCATTATTATCAGTCGACACCTTGTTGATGGAAACTGATTAGGGTCTTATACAATCAGAGTTATCTTAATGGCCAAAAAAGGTTTGGTCTACAAGACAAAAATTTTATACTAGTGGTCCTCAACTGCTCTCACTGTGGGACCCGCATTTTCCTCTGGTCAATAAGTTGCGTCCCACTCTCATGGAATTCAAACCAAAAGTTGCACTGCACTAAAATGACAGCCACGGGGCCACCGTCCGTTTGTCTCTACCAATGTGTGCCTTGGAGGTGATGCCAAAGGTGATGCCAAAAAATTGCTCAGTTGATTGCATTGAAACCATGATACTGCACTCTGTGACAAGGGTCTTCCTGCTAATGCATAGGAAACACTGAAATTGTGAGTACCATATTTTATGGACTATAAGTTGCACCAAGCAAAAAAAAAAAAAAACCTCAAAAAAACATCCTGTAAAATGATAAATTTGAATTTGTATCATTTGTGTGTAAGTTGTGAACCTAGCCAAAAGATGGCAAAAAAAAGTGCATTTTACTGTCTGGTAATAATTTAAAATCTATCGAAACTTTTTATTTCATTTACAGACTGATGTTTTGATATCGCCTAGCTGCTGTTAGTGTAAAACTAGCATTTTAATAACATGTAATTATATATTTTAATATATGTCACACCTGAGTATCAACACCTAAGTCTCAAACCCAGCCAAAAGATGGTAATGAAGTGCAACTTTAAGTCTGGAAAATTTGGAAATAATCAAACTGCTAACTGTTTTGAGAATTACATACTGATGTATAGCTTTAGCCTAGCTGCACGCCAGTGGTAATTCAGGACTGCATAAACTGTGTGAGTGTTTATTTTGTCAAACAAATGAAGCACAACAGCAGACTTTCAAAAGCACACAAACACGCAGCAGTGCATGACAGTGCCAACAGTAGTTTCCCGCCCCAGCAATTCAAAACAACCAACCAGTGCCAAAGGTCAATGGCAGCGCAGCAACAGGATCCCAGCGCTGACAGACAAATGATAATGAAAGAAGGTAAACAAGATAGAGGTGCCCTTGACCTGCTGCCCCTTATAGGAACCATGGCACCTGCACCACATCTGGAGTCTATGTGTAGACCACTCGATGATCTCTGGTCATATGACCTCTGCCGCAGACTCAACCGCAGCCTCAAAACTCTATTGTTTCAGTGGATTTTTTCTTTTTTGTCCATCTTCTCTGAGCCTCACAGCCCTGGGGCGATGGTTCTTTAGTGTTGGCTGTGAGCAGAGGAGACAGCAAACGTCAGGGGAAATAAGATTCTCGCTTTGATTTCATCCCACCTGCTGTCCGTGTAGGAACAGTCTGAAGGAGACTGCTCAGTGAGGAGTGACAGGTAGACGCTGCCATGGAAACCTGACCAACCTCGACTTATCCAATCAGAGGAACATCACACTGATTAGAAGCATAAAATCATCTCATCTTCTTGAACCCAGCTTCCTCGCCTATAATGATAGACAGACGACAACGGCCTTCACCACCTCCTCCGCAACCGGGTATGTACGGTAGTCTGGCAATATTAACATAATAATAGTAGCAAAATTAAGTAATATTAGAAATATCGTTATCAGATTTTCCTAAGCTAAAAAAAGATAACAAATTTTGTTTGACAAAATGCTATGTTTTTGTCAAATTAGCTTGAATCACACAAATTTACCGAAGATATTTACGTTAGTTTTGAGGACAAAAGGGTGCACAAGTCGGTATTAGTTAATATCACAAACAGCTATTAAGTGCTTGGACCATTTAAGGAAATTCAAGTTTCACAATTCTAACCATTCTTAAAATGCCCAGAAATATCAGTCAGCCATTATTTCCTGCTTAGGATAATTCAGTAATATCAGTTACATATTAAAACCCAATGTGTTGGTTTTGCCGAATTTGCTAATCATTTGCTGAATCACAGAAATTTGCTCAACTTCAATTTTGGGCAAACAGATTCAGATACATGCATTGGTTGTTATCAGAATTAGAAATTCAGCATTTTGACCCTTCTGGGAAATTCAGATATCGGAATCCTTACTGTTTAGGAGATTTCAGGTAATAGCCATTGTTATCACCTAATACTAGGATCATTCTGCTATACTAGTAAGATGGTTATTGGTTTTTCCCTCCAGATAACCCAAAAACACAATGCCTGGATTTTGGCAAATTTGCTAGAACCGACTGAGAAATTTACTTCAGTTCTGGGGAAAAACAGTTATATATATCTGTTAGTAATATATCGGAACTGTAAAGGAAGATATCAGCAAAGATTAGTTGACATCTTCAGACAATGCTGGATATCTCAGAAATTTCTCTGTCTCCCTTATAGGGAGCAGGTGTTTAAATTCTCCACCCTGAGAGAATTTTTTTCAACTGCCTCCCCCCAGCTTTCTGTCCTCTCTTCCATTTTTTGTGTGACTTTCTTCTCTACCCCTGCTGTGGTTCCTCTTTCTCGATTCACTCCGCCAAGCTCTGTTTCAACCTGTAGGAAGATACCGTGAGAGCAACGCAGCGTCAAGTAGAAGGCGAAGGAGAAGGTGATGGAGCAGAAGGAGGAGGTGGAGGCAGACGAGGAGCAGGAGATAAAGAGACAGAAACAAACAGGAAAGCCACTATATTTAGCAGCAAAGCTGTCGCCTTCTGTTTCTCTCTCCTGAATAATCAGAGTTTGACAGCACAGATCCTGCAGAGCAGAGGTTGCAGTGATGCCCCCCTCCACACACACCCCACTGCCAACTCCCTCCCCATCCCCGCTACACCTCCCCGCCACCCACTTCCCAACATCAGCATTGACATCTCTGTAGAGAAAGTAGATAAAGTAATGGAATAATCGCTGCAGGCTGTTTCTGCACTTATTTCAGTGAAAACACTTTTTTACTGCCACAAAAAAGAGAGGAGAATCCAAACTGTTACCAACAGGTTGTGCATGCCTATGGTCCACTGTCAGCCGCAGAATAAGAATGCATTACACAGAATTTTTTTCTATTTTATCTGATTCTGTACGGTCGTTTTTTCACTTCGATAAATAACCGGATTCTCTCCCCCGCAATCTGTCGCTGATTAAGACAAGATCCATGTCAAGATGCCTAAGTAGACGACTAAAAATACTGAATCACGTGAGGGTTCCAAATGATGAGCATTAGATTACAGCCGGAGCAGAAAGATTATTGACTTTTATGGCGGGGGTTGAGACGCTCTTCAACCTCCGCCATGCTACTGATTCTTTATGTTTGTTTGACAAAAACAAACTCATTCACCTGTTTATTATCAGAGCTCTGAGGTTTCTGGATGTGTCTAAAAGTTGTTTCCAACAAAAAGCTCCGTTGTCCCTGCTTATCTAAAGGTTACGCAACTGTTAAAAAAAGAAAGGAAAAAATGTTTAAAACATTTCCACTGTTATTTCAGAAATAACAGTTACAAATGAAGGTAAACCAACAAAACCATTGTCAGCATAGCACAAGTTGCTACGTCAAGTCCATTTTCGAGGGGAAAAGTCAGTGACAACTGTATCACAGTTCAATAAAACTGTCCCTACTTCTACACTGAAGGTGGTGCTATAAACAGAACACTAGTTGTAGCGTACAACAATCATAAGTTAAGCTTATGAATCCAAGAGACCATCTACCTCATCAGGATTTAATGATGCAAAAAATGGGATAATGTTAAATACTGACAACAGTGTTCGGTTGCTAAGCAGTGAAAAGTATTCTGGGTAGAGGTTATTAACCAATTATGGTGCACTTTTCACCTCTGCTTTAATGAGACTGTTAAAAAAAAAAAAACCTTGGTTGTTTGGATTTAAATCACCGTTAGCAGCTCTGGTTTCAGACATGTTTTCCAATAAACGCCCTCTCTGATTGGTCCGTTTCTCAGGGCTTCTTCAGACCTGGTCCTGTGTTTCGGGGCAAGTTAGCTGTGGATTACCTTCCAGAGGGTCAGTGATCGCTGCTGATGGATAGATTGACACAGGAGGGCACTTTGATTGACAGAAAAACTCCACAATCTACTGAGGAAGTGAAAGGAGAATCTCGAAAGGAGTCACGGGCAGGTCGGGGGTCCAATGTTAAAGAACTGGTTATAACCTGGGGGGCAAAGAGAGGTGGGGCAGTTTAGAATTATTCTAAGTCCTGAGAGGTGGAGGTTGACATTCTTCTCTGAGATCGCCAGGTAGATTGACTCACGAACTGTCCCTTAAATTAGAATTAGTCCAATGGCATGACGACTAAAATTACATCTGTCCTTGCCTACAGGCTCCCTCTCTGTCCCGACATAAAGGCTTCCTCTCCGTCCTGGTCTAAAGGATCCTCTGGGCCTGGTCAACAGGCATCCTCTTCGTCCAAGTCTACTGGTTTCCGCCTCGTCCTCATGTCCAGGTGTCTACTGTGAGATGACGAGGCTGAGGGAGTTAAACACTTTCGAATGTTCTTCAGGATTAGCTTTAACAAGCTCACACTTGTTAATGTGGCATCGTTCTCCGAGCGTTTGAGGGGCAGTTAACCCCGACCGTGACGGGCTTCTGTTCCACTGGGGTCACGACCTGACGCAGCCTTTCACACTCAAATAGCATGTGATTACATATCCTGGTTTGAAGGTATATTTCGGAGCTGACGGGATATCAGGAGGAACACACTTCACAGCTGGACAAATGTGAAACAGGCTGGAGCTGAAGACAGAAGGAGACTGGAGCTGAAGTATGGATGCCTGTTTTTTTTTCCCCTCAGCCTCAGTTTGAAGCTTGAGTTGAAGGCCTTTGAATGGACATTCCTCAGACTATGTTTGTTCTCCTGCTTCTTATCAGCACTCCAACCTCAAAACACAACCAAACAGTTAGATTGACTTTAGATGGCTGATGAAGAATCCATCAGTTTATTCTGTAAAATAATTGCAGCTGGTGACTATCTGTATTAACCTTCTTGAGAAATTTCACTGATTAGTAATAAAATAAATAGCACCAGATACCAAATGTTCACCGTCATCTGTAGTAATGTCAGCAGTGCATTACCACAGAAATTCTTCAGATTGCAGATATGCAGAGTTTGGAGAAGCGTGCGTTGACGTTATACAAGACCTGTCATTTTTCTAATAAAAAAAAAAGGATGATTTATGATTCTGATAATTTCTTAACAGTACATATTTTGGGAGATTCTGAGTCCCTGCCAAAAGAGTTAAAACACTTCTCTGTCACAGGGGTTCTCAACCCAGGGTTCAGAGACCAGGGGTGGTCCATAGGTCACTTTGTACAGAAAAGGTTCACAGTAACACGGTTCGAGCAGAATAAATTGAGACCGTTCATAGGAAATCAATCAGCGCAAAAGTTAAGACATCACATGACACCTCACTGAAACCTCCACCTGGCTCTCTATAATGGGGTTTCCTTGATTTCTACTAAAGCCGACAATCAGGAAATCCATTATTTACTACAGTAAATTAGTAGAAGCCCTAATTCAACCATCACCAATGTCACAGGGAAAATAACAAGGTCACGAACGAAGCTGCAACTCCAGTGTCTGTGGTAATGTTAGCAGTGACCTCACTTGGTTTAGGTTTTGCGAGTCTTGGCACTCTATGTTGGTGTTTGCATAAAAAAAAAAAAAAAAACTCAAATGCTCCTCAACTTCAACTGGGTTCTGTTGCGAGCGTCAGCAGCAGAAACAATGTTATGAAACAGAAAGGCAATTATTTGGTTAAGCATAAGAGCACATTAAAAATTAATAAGAGCCCATCGCAGAGCTATTCCCAGCAGCACTCTGCAAAACCAACACAATTAGAGGAGAAGAGGAGGTGCATCTGTACAGGCGGCTTATCTAGAGTGACTCTGGCAGGCATTAAAACAGCATTAAAAAACAATTCTAAACAGTAGCGAGTCAATTAAAACCAGCACAAATAAATAAATATATATAAATGAATAACCTATGAAGGGAAAGTGCAGTCAGCCGAGTGTAAAATCCAACTGGATTAGAGAAGCAGAAGGAAAAAAAGCAAACGTCAGCAGCAAAGAGGAGGAGGAAGAGAAGGAGACGATAATGAAAATAATCTGCCGACTTTTATTTTGTTAGTTCCAGTCAGATCAGGGATATGAACCATCCACAAACTCACGTCTGTCATTTGACGAGTCACATTACCAGGTCATTACAGTCTGATTTTCAGCTTTATTATCCATAATTACTTAGTATTTCAAACCGATGAAAGCACCTGCAGCGACACGCGTGGACCATTGGACCATTGGGCTGCAACGATCAGAGGACCTTTCTAACTCACGTCGGGCATCATGTGACACTGGCAACCTTCAATACCACCGTTAATCTCCCAGTGTGTGTCCAGCCAAGGGTTAAATCTGGCCCAGATTCAGTAGCGAGACTAGGTCACACAATGGCCTGTAGGGGACACTAACCAAACACTGGGTGCCATGTTCTCCAGTCATGACTCATCAATATCACCAACCGCCTGCGTCATTGACAAATTCTCAAACCCAGGAGTTTAGCCAACACTAACACAGCACGAGTAGAGCAAAGGTACAGTCCTGGAAAAAAAAAAAAAATCTAAATATATCTAAAAAAATATATATCTATATATATTTCTCTACTGTTTTCTTCTAAGTGTCTGTCTGTTTTTCTGCCAATAACATTTTCCCTGTTCATTGTATTCTTCACCTTTAATGTTACCAGGTATTTAAATGATAAATTAATTGAAGAACACGGTATCATCATCATATGTTTCTTTGACTGCACTGAAGTAATGAATCAGCACAAAATCATGATGAAAGATCACAGTTGTCACATGGCACCTCCTGCTACTCACTTACACCTCCACCTTTGGTGCTATAACCGGGGTTTTATTGAGTTCCACTAAAGACGATTATAGGAAAACTATTATTAACAGCAGTAAAGTGGAAGTCCAGATTCAACAAGCGAGAAAGCCACAGGAAATTCACTGCGGGGTCCTACCTTTGAAGGAGAGGAAGATCCTGGGAGCAGAAAGTGGCTCATTAGAGGAAGTCAGCGCTCCAGACGATAGAGCCACAAAGGCTAGCAGCCCGCAAACTGTGGACCACAACATGGTTCCTCTGTGGGTAACCAGGGGGTGGCGGGACTCCAGGAGCTGACGGACAGACAGAATGTCAGTATCAGTGCCCTCCGTCTGTGACAGTGGTCAGTGTCATAGTCACATCAACATGATGTTTTTGGCCATTTTGGATGATAATCAGGGAGTAACAGCAAGCCTGATGCCTACAGGTCTGGACCAGACATAGGGACCAACCCCTAGGGTCGCAATAAAAACTTCAGACTGTCCAGACCGCACCTGGGCAAACTACGGTTTGGGGGTCAGATGTGACACATTTGCCCTTTTAATCCGTCCACCAAACTTACCTATTTCTACTTTTATAATTATTGCACTCCCACCTTCTTCCTGCAGGTCGTCTATAAATGAGATAGAAAAGGCTAAAAGCATCTTAGCATTTCAGCTTTTATGACAGGCCTTTTGAATTTATTCACACTTAACATAGTTCACACAAATATCAACACCTCTTCATTTGCTCCAGTTGTTAAATTATAGGACACATATTTGCCCACACCTGATCTAGACTGTCCAGAATGATCAGTACGGTCCTGCAAACCTACACTGGACCTTAGCTTCACGATCCAGTTCCTTACAGGAGACACCAAACTGAAATAAGGACTGTGCTGTCTCACTGTTCTGACTGTCCAAACTGTTCTCGCCAAATGTTCTATCCCAACTGTTCTGTCTTGACTGTTCTCTCCAATTGTTGTTACTGTTCTGTCTTGACTGCCCTTTCCACCTGTTGTGACTTTACTGTCCTGACTGTTCTCCCCAACTGTCTTGTCTTGATTGTTTACTCCCGACTATCCTGTTTTGACTCTTCTGTCCTGACTGTTTTAAACTCGATTATTTCTAATGGATTGCAGTTGATGGTACTGACGTTGAGGTCGGGTGTGAGAAGGTATGGCACGTGACGCGTGGATGCGCAAAACATGCCTAATAAAAAAAAAAAGAAAAAAAAAAAACTTTCAGCCTTTATTCCTGCCTCCCCCCTTACCGCCGCCTATGCAGCCCCCAAATACACACACACACACACACACACATTATTATTCTAAGGCCAATAACTCCCACGCGTCAAAGACAAACCAAACTGAACGTTTGCGTACCTGTGAAGTAAAATCTTTTTTGAGCAATTAAAGGCGAGAATCATTATTAATGAGTTTAACATTTTATCATTCAATTTTGACACAACAATGAAAATAACTATAATTAATATTCAGATTTTTTTTAACTCGTCTCTTCCAGACGCACAGCTCTCTGGAGTCTTCCTAAAGAAATTCTAATTAAAAACATTTTCTCTCACACTCACGCCAAACCAAGACATGCATCCGTTGCCCACCTCGTGTGCTTCTCCGCTGAACACCGCCACAAAGCTTAACAACATTAAAATCCACCCGAAATCCGTGCAGCTCCCGTATACGTCCGCCGGAGTGTCCAATGTATCCGCCGCAGCTGCGCTGATCTCGATTATACCGGAGCCAAACAAAGCTTTTGGCTCCAAATGAACTTGACGCAGCCGCTGTAAGTTAAAGAGATCTCCCACTGGCATCGAACGCACTCCCCCTGAAGGAGGCGAGAAACAAAAGAGTTGCTCCCGGAGTGCGGTGGCGCAGGATCGGCGTCGGGCGGAGCGTCAACGCTCAACTGTGCAGTGCGATCCGCGGCCGCTGCAGGTGGATCCACTTCAGTTCTCCCCGGCTCTGGACACACCCATGGGGGAGGGAACCATACCTTAGCATCCCGGCTCCGAGCGCCGCCCGGAAAAATGCTGGGCGTAAAAGGTGAAGTGTACACGAATGGACGAGTCTGTGTTGTCTCGACCAGGATCGACCTAGTCTGCTGTGATACCGTATACTGTACTACTACAGGGAAAAAAAAGACCGTCTCACTAAGACATAATTTGATTTTATAATTTTTTTTTTGGTTGTTGAACAAATTACAAGAACCACCTGGATTTTATTCTATTTCATTCTATCAGCTGATTCAATCATTACTATCGTTTCATTTCGGATTGCTAGTAATTGGAAACTTGCAAATTTATATTTTTATGGAAAGGCAATCCAAAAATAATGACAAAAAATAACATCTGAGTAGAAAATAGAGAAAATTAATGTTTTATGAATCAAGCTTATCTGACTCACAAATAAATAGTATTGTTAAATTAAAATATTTAGATTAAATTATTGCATTATCTGGAAAACTCAGCCTAAAGATGCTACCAAAATTATCTGTCAAATCTATCCGTCAATAATCTGGTCACGGCCCTATTTGACTTTTCTATTACACTTAATTATTTTTGATGATGAAACAGTCATTGACTGCAGGGAGGGCAGTCTTGTGTTGTCTAAAGCAAAACAGAGCCTCAACTCCTGACAATATTTCTGCTGTTGTTTTACTTTTTCTAAGCCAGAGCAGAATATAATAATCTTGTAGGTTAAACGTCTACATCACTGACTCCAGTCTCAGCCTTTTTAGTTGGAAACAATCATAGGCATACTGAGAGGATTTGAAGAAAGACACAAGATCCTCTTTAGCAGTTTGGGAACCACTGGTCTGCATGACAAAAGTAGAGCCCTGGTTTTATGTTAGTAAAGAATGAGACAACTTCATGATGGTGAAACATCTTTAGGCACCAGCAAAACCACTGTTCTACCAATTCACTGGTCCAATGATCTATTGATTCATCCATCCACTGACCTATCTATTTACTTATCCATTGATCCAATGTTTAACTGACCTAAACCACGTATCCATTGATCTAATAATCCAGTGATATACAGATCCACTGATTTACTGATCCACTGATCCACCTATCCGTTGGTCTAGTGATCCACTGATTAGCTGTTCCACTGTTCTACCTATCCACTGGTCTACTGATCCAGTGATATACTGATCCCCGGATTAGCTGATCCACTAATGGATCAGCTAACTAATGGACTGATTTAGTGATATACAGGTCCATAGATTCACTGAACTATATATCTACTGATCCATCAGTCTACTTATTCACTGATCCATCGATCCACTGAACCGCCAATCAACCTGTCAACTGTACATCTAAGCCACGGATCCATCAATGCATTGATCCAGTATTTCAGCAATTTACTGAACCAGTGATCCACCAATCCCGTGATCCGTGACAGAACCACTGATAAATGTGAATTTTTTCTTACTGTGACTGTTTCAGTTGAAAAATGAAAAAAAAAAAATTCACAACTTGCTCCTCCAGCCGCTGCCAGCTACTCTCCACACAGGCTGGAGTCCGGCTGGTGTTGGAGCTGAGAGCCATTGGAGATTCAAACCCAGCCAAACAATTGTTCAGTATCTGCTGGTGTTGGCGTACACATTTTATGAAACAGGTCTTGGCGTCAGAATGAGCTGAGTGTTGTGTGACTGTGTTTAAGAAGATAAACAGACGAAAGGCACAGAATCAAGGGTCAGGAGAACATCTGCTGGGGACTACCTGGACTAGGTAGGTAGGCTGTCAATAGGTAGGGTAATGTAAAGACACACACACACACATATATACTATATATATATATGTATATACATACATATATATGTATATATGTATGTATATGTATATACATACATATATACATATATGTATATATATACATACATATATTTATATATACATATATACATTTATATTTGTGTGTGTGATTTTGTGTGTATATATATACTGTATATACATATTTATTATTACACATATACATATACTAATAAATATATGTAACTGAGAGACCAAACAAATGTGTTCATTAAAAGGTACCAGTCGAAAGGTATGCAGTAAATATACAATACAATATATACATATATTTATTATATATTTTTATACAGTATGTTACCTTTTGATGCTTTTGATAGTCTCTAAATATATACATATATACAGTATATATATATACATATACAAAAAATAGTACCATATATAAGTATATATATATTTTACGTGTGTACAGTGCATATATATATGTATATGTGTTTGTTTGTATATATACAAAACAAACATATATAACACATATGTATATATTTTTGTTATAAAAAATAAAGTGTAATCCTGTCAGATCTACTGAACGTAAGTGATATTTCTAAAACCATAACTAGTGGCACAATATCTGTGTTCCTGACGAGCCAGGGTTTAAACTCTGTATTGTCATTCTTGGATTGCAGGACAGTGTATAAATCAGTGTATAAATCCTGAGGACTCATTGACAGGACAGAGGTCCTGATGCAGCTGAGGCAAATCTGCTGCGACACCTCAGTGACCTGACAGAGGATCACAGGCTCGCAGACCTGAGATCAGATTGTCATGGACAAATGGAGCCTTAAATCTTTTAATCTTGCTGTGTCCCTGCACTGATCATGGAGGCTTACTGAGCTTCTGATCCAGTCAGTGCACAATGCAGCTGACACCCAGTCAGCATGCTCAGTATCCCTGGAAATGATAGATTCAGGAACATCTGTTTTATTCAGTGTTTTGGAATGAGAATAAGAATTCATAGCCTGAGGAATTTTATTAGGAACAAAGATGTTAATATTGACGGTTCGTCTAAATCTCCTAATCCTTCTCCATCACAAATTCTATAAGATTAAGTTCCTTGAGCCAACCAGGACAATGACACTAGATAATTTGTAACAGCCAAACCTAATGAGGTTCTCTGAAATAAAAGGAAATATACATATATATATATATATATATATATATATATCTGAATAATAAAATACCTGAAGAATAGACCTGGTAAACAGAACTGTACAACAGACAAATAGAACTGTTGAACAGACATAACCGACAGAACTGGATATCACACCTGCTCCACAGACCTGGATAGCAGCCCTGGACAACAGACCTGGACGACAGAAATGGAATGCAGACCTGGACAAAAGACGTGAATAACCGACTTGCACAATGCCTCTGGGTAACAGACCTGAATAACTCATCTAGAAAACACACCTGGAGAATAGACCTGGAGAACAGACTTAGACAACAGACTTGGACAACAAACAAACCATTGAGCAGGATGAAGAATCATCACAGACACCTATAATGACACCACTATGTAAAGTCCTCCAGCAGGTGTCTGATCAGTGGTCTGTTAAATTTGTCATACTTTTACTTTCTCCTCTCCTCTAACCCCCCCACATCGTCCCTCTGTCGTCACCCCCATGTCTCAGAGCCAGCAGCTGCATGTTGTTTCCTATATTTCATTTTAATCAACAATATTATTCCCATCTTTAGGCCTCTGGAGGCCTCACCATCTGTCACTTGCGTGAGACAAGAAGAACGCAATTACAGAATCCTGGCTCTGAGGTGCGCCCGCCTTCGTTGAAGTCCCCCATGCTTTCCATTTCTTTCTTTGCAGTATTGTTTTCACTGACGGCTATCTGAGTTCATGAGAGATAATCTTAAAACCCAGAATTATCTCACATCAACGGGGGCCAGATCACGGAAGGAGCAGAAAAGCTGTCACGACCGGGAGCCGGAGAGACCTGGATGCTTTTTCATTGGTGAAGTTTCTTTCTTACGCATTTCTTCAGTTTTTACAACATGGCCTAAATGTATCTATATTAAAACACCTGAGAACTGGAGGCAGCTAAGACAACACTCCGTAGATTAGAGCCATTGCTCCGACCCAGGTCTCTTAGGATCCGGCTCATGTTGAACGCAGAGAAGAGGGGAGTGGTTTTCATGGAAACAGGTTCAGGAGGGAGCGTGGTGTCAAAGCCGAGGTCATCGTCTGGTATGAGTTTCATTGCAACCATTTTTTTTCTCTAACCTTCTGCCAACGCTGACACCAGTCATGATGGGAAGTAATTATTACCAGGCTGTGACGACCCCGGGCCTCACGCCGCTGTTTTCATCACATGATGGGAGGCAATTAACAGTTGTTCATTACTGAGGAGGAAAAAAAAAAAAAAACAAGTGCACAAAGAGCTGCAGCACACACAACAGTCAGACTGACTGCACAGATATCTGCTAATGAGGGATGTCAATGATACATGATGGGAGGCAATTAACAGTTGTTCATTACTGAGGAGGAAAAAAAAAAAAAAACAAGTGCACAAAGAGCTGCAGCACACACAACAGTCAGACTGACTGCACAGATATCTGCTAATGAGGGATGTCAATGATAATCTCAATACTATATGATTCACAATATGATTTTATCACAATTTCTTTTAGAAAAAATGTGATCTTAATACTTTTACCTCCAAATAGTTACATGTTGATATTGAAAGATATTGCACTTGGAAATTTAGAGCCTGGCGATCATCATCAAAATAGGATTTTATCAAAAGTTAATATCAGACATACTTAAAATAACTTAAATAAATATACTCCGGTGCCCCGGTTGACCAACTATCTATCTGTCTCACACTCCCAGCTTCTGTCCTCTGTCTCACTCTCTGTATTCTTCATCCAGTCAGTTCAGAGGTTCAGTTTTGAACCGTTGTTTAAGTGTTAGTCCAAAATCCTCCTGGACCAATGACAGCGCAAAACAAATATTATGGAGACCAAACAGCCTGACACAGTCTCCCTGTTTAACATTGCAAAAAAAAACTGATAACTTCAAAATAAGTAAATAACGCAGAAATGTGGATTTCACCACATTTAATATTCACATTATCATAGCTGCCACAGCCACTGTTTGTCCGCTTAATGCAGATGCACAGAGCTGCTGCTGCTGCTGTCCAAACAAATGAGTGCTTTCAGAGAAAGAGACTGAGAGGTCTTTTCCTCTGAAAGCGTTCCATCCAATTCATCAGAGCACAGGTTCTGACAGAGCTACAAGGCTTGTACAAATGGAAAATTTCTCCTTTGAAATAGGAAAAATAATGAATAGTAAAATGTAATCTGTTGCTTTCTTTCGCTCTCTACCCAGACACACTGTTGTGCTTATATAGAATGTTTTCTTTTAATAATTATTATTATATCATCATTACATTTAGTTTATATCTCTGTTAGATGTTCAGCAGAAAGAAATCATCTATTTAATGATACTATATTAGATTAATATATTTTTTGGGCTGGCACAAATGTATTGCTTTTTAAGTTATTTTCAATTGGGAAAATGGAGGTAAGATCAGATGGATTGAGCAGGGCTGCACTCATAGGTTGGGGCCATACTGTAAGCAAATAAACATCATAACTATTTTGCTTTGTCTTTGCAAATTTTATGGTCTGGTGATGGGACTAGGAAGGTAACTATCATGATAGGAGGATGTATGTATATGGAATTTGAAAAATAAATTTGTTTTTATTTTCCCTCTGTGCTGCACTCTTAAGATAATGGAATCACTTTTTTTGTGCCCACATCCTAATCACTGTGTTTGGCCAATTATCATGTTACCATTCTAACCTCCTCTTCATTGTCTTTAGTCTCTGCTCCTGACTGTGACTCAGCTGGAGCTTCAGGCTTCTAAAATGGGACAGCTGCATTTCTGAAATGTCACTAGTTGGGCTCATTGTATATGGATCACATGTCTGCTGCCTGGGAACAGAGGAGGAGGAAGAGGAGGAGCAGTAGGAGGAGGAGGGCAGCTGTGGTGGGATGATTTGGTTTGAATTAAAGCTGTTTCCTAAGCGGCTCCATGAGGTCTGATCCCGAGCCGTTTGTCTGGAGGATCCTCTCCGATCTCCAGTCGGACAGATCAAATTTCTACCACCGACTCGACACTGCAGTAAAAATTGCTGCAAACATTAAGAGTGCATTTATATTTAGTTTGACTTTGACATCTGAAGGTGGCCCAGCACTTCTACCTGGTGGTTGGCTGGGGGCAAATGGAGCAGTTGGAGGCCGGGGTGTGGAGGGGTAATAGTTTTCCCATGCAATGTTGTTGGTATGAGGCCGCCTGGGGGTCTAGCTGTCAGTGTCATCCTTCATCGTCATCCAGCCACGAGTCTTTGGTCTGGGGCCGTTGCGGGGAGTTGAGGAGGGGTGTTTCACTGTTTTCACAACACAGTGAGAAGCAGTGAAGCTGCTGTTGATTGTGGCATATTACAGTCATAGTTGCAGTAAAAACACAGCCATCAAAGGAATTGAAAATATTTTTGATATGTACATTTAAAGTTTTTTTGTATGCATTTTTACCAACAGTCTGGACACACCTTCTCATTTAATGTGTGTCCTTTATTTTCATGACTATTTCCTTGATCGATTCCCAATGTGAATCTGAAGGCATCAGCACCAAACTAATGAACACATTTGAAATTAAGTACTGAACAAAAAAATGAGAAATAAACGAATGCATCGCAACACTTCTTCATTCTCATTTAGGTCTTGATATCCAAAAAGTTCAGTCGTACGCAACAACAACCCCTTTTCACATCTTGGTATGCTTTTCATTACCGTCAGGAGCAGACTCTTTCTCAAAAAGGTGACACCAAAACAACTCATCACACCATTGTCTATTGGAGTGCATTAGAGAAGTAGAACTACCAGAGTTCCCTTTGACAGCAACCAGAAGTCCAGTTGATACAGCTAAACTTTTTGGGAACGCCAGCCAATTCCCTAGATGACCTTATATGGGTTGTCACCTGTAATGGTTTTTCAACAGTCTTTCAACTCATTGAGAAAACACCAAGGGTTTGAAATGCTACTTCTATTCAGTGCATCATTCCTTATGCCATCGTAAGTTACATTTTGATGCCTTTTAGTGACAATTTACAATGGAATAGACATGGCAATAAATGAAACATAGAATGAGATGCAAAATTAGTTAAATTGATGGCAACTTGACATAGTAGGTTGAGTGTTGGGCTGTTGGACTGTAAGTGATATAAATTGTACTGAAAATTGGGGAAAATTTAGGTTTACTCAATATTGTCCCAACACTTAATTTCTGATTTCAATATCAACTGATAGCAATACATGCAGCGGTTTATCGCAAAACTGAAAAAATTCTCAGGATCCTACGTGGGACTCCAGCAAATTGTTAGCGGATTCACATTATCAGAGGAAACAACTACAATGATCTTATCCATATTATGTAATGATGCCACTATAAAAGAAACCAACTACTTACTTAAAAAGTAAAAAAATTTCAACAGGAGTTTTTACTTTTTCTTCTGATACTAAATTTTGTTCAGCGCCATCACTTTTTTTTTTTTTTTTGAGAAGCGTTAGGGGACAATCAGTGGTGTTGGAATATGATGGAGACAACTATGTTCTCACCATGTATTATACTAACGTTGGTGAAGCTTTACTTTCAGTCTTGACGTAAACGTCTCACTTCAGTCAGAGCAATACTTGATGTGCGAAATGTGGTGACGCTGACAGGCCATTGTCTCCCGTCCCTGTTAACATCTCGGAAAGCGTTGATCAGTGTCTGCAGCAGCTGGACTGTCAGTCTGTCTGTGTTGTCGCTGTCAAATTACTAACATGTGACATTAGTGTTAGCTGTGGCAAACATGAGCAGCTGTTGCCGGTAGCATGAGCTAACCACTGCTGAAGAGCTCAAAGTTAGAGACAATATCCAGTCTGTGATCCTGTCCTTCACCCGACCCCCTGCTGCCCCCCGTTATCCCCTCGCACTGTACCCCCTCCACTCCTGTCGTCACCTAGTGGGATGAGTCTGGGAAACAGGTGGCTCAGGAATTCAACCCGATAGAGGTGAAGACCAAACTGTTGCACTCTGAAGAGAAACCGTCGCACGCTGTGACCAAGAAACAGCAATCGTTCCTCTGCTCGTTACTGATCATAACTGCAGAGGGCGCTACTAAATTTTGTTTAAGTTGTTTCATTCACGCAACCAACCCACCCCCCGGCCCCCAGTTTGAAGAACACCACTAAATGAAGTTAGCGTTAATCAGGTCCAGATTGGTTCAGGCTCCGGACTATAAAGTATCTCAGATGAAGAGCTGGGAGCAGTGACAGATGGTTGATACAAAACAAAAGACTTTGTGACTCTGGCTTTGGATATTTTAGTTGAAACAGACACCGTCTTGCATTGATTAAAAACAAAACATGCGAATCTTTCTGTAACATAATGAAGAGGTTTGAGCAGTACGTTGGATGGAAGTTTACTGAAGAATCCTCCAGGACATCTGCCGCTCCACAGAGACTTCCCAGTCTGGGACAATATGGCAGATCCAGGAGTGGGTCTTCATTTGTGGCAGGGATTCAATTTAATTAACTGTGTTGTTGGAGGACGACACATATGTCGGTCTCTCGCCATCACTCCCAGAATAAATCCTCTGCTTTTATTACACTCTGATTTTCCTCATTGTCTTTTATTTAAGTACATTATTTCAGACGTAGTGAAATTGAAGTTTTGTTTTTTTTTTTATCAACTCCACTTTTTCAGGGATTATCTATAACAGGTGTATATTGTTAATAGGGATATGTGTTATAATTTTTTCACCAATATCTTATGATACCCATATTTGCTGCCTTTTGCCCCTAAATCTAAGAAAGGCCTCTCCAGACCCTATGGGCAATTCAAGTAATTTTTGACAGAACAAAGTTTTGCTATCGGATTCTCATTATCAGGGGAAAAAAGGATAACGATTGGCTGACTCATGGGACCTTGTCTATCACTCACATTCTAAGCAGTCATTAGCTCAGTGATTCTTTGTTTACTGAGAGGAAGGAGACTGTTTCCACTCTTGGTGTCAAAGCTCTGCCCCCCTTCTGGCCAGCTGGCTGTGCTCAATGTCCAGAGAGATTTACTTTTATCAAAATGACACTCTATTGCTATAGTTCCTGCCAATGCGAGGTAATCCTCAAGTTAGGAATCAAGAAAACATTCATCTATCACTGGATTTATGGCCAACTAGTTTGATCCATCTCAATCTGGTTCGTGCTGGTAGTCAGATGTAGTGGTACTGATGGAGTCCACATCTACTGCAGTCGTTGCACTGTTAAGAAAGGATAATATGTGGAAACAAAATTACTTAGATTGACAGATGCACTTTTACCAACACTTCTAAGCAGACATAAGATCTATTTTTATCAGAGAGAAAAAAAAATGATTCAAAATACAGCAATAAAATATTATCACTGCGCAACAATCAGTAAACAAATACAACAGTCACAAGAAACACTTCTTGCATGAACTGAGATAGAACCTTAATGATTATCTATGACTGTTTTGATGATCCTAGATCCAGCAGCGCTCCTATAAATGATTCCAGATCGATGAGTTCTTGGTGTCATTAGTAAACATAACCACATGTGGTTTGATGTCTTTGCTCGTAATTCCCCAGGTAACCTAAACAGCCAAACTGGTATGTAAAAATATTCATGAAGCCTTGCAGAGCCAAGTCAGCTTCCATAACTGCTAAGCCACCACTGCCGACCTCCTTAAGACCTATATTTAATTATTTTTACAACAGTCTGATCATTGAAGTCAGACATGAGCAACAAATAACAGTTGATGCATTCTGTTCTGGTTGTGGTTTAGAAAGCCACGATATCATCCAGAGCAAAACCCTGGGATTCTTCAGCTTTTTGAACTTCAACCACTGGCACAGATCAGATACAGACATTTTTTTTTATTGGAAAACTCCATTACTATAATATTTTTTATAGATTTGATACTAATTTGTGTCAAGTTAAATTTGACTGAGCCACATCAGAAGGAGAATGAACGCATGCCAGTATTTGAAACATGGACTGAAATAACAGCAAATGATGGAATCGTCTGCAGAGAGTGAAACAATGATATAACAGCCTCATTACGAAGACTTTGCAATCGTAAAGCAAAAAATGGAGCCAGCGTGTACTGTGCACCGTCTGTCACAGAGCTGTTTTTTGTTGGATAACAAATAGTTTAGTGGTCAGATTGGAACTGGAACAACAATTCGTTCTGGCCAGAGGTCAAAAAACACATTGTAAATTTGCAGTGGGTCGGTTATATCTGGTTAGTCTTCAGATAATTTCCCATAAAAACTTGTTACCAGATTTTGCAGCACCAACATCACATTAAACGAATAGCATTCTGACACCACATGGACACCAGCTTTCCACTCGGGCGAGGTCCTCAAACAAAAACTGGCAAAACTAAAGAAGCTGCAGTCTCTCGTGAGCTTGTATTGATGTTTTCTTTTCATGGATTTTTTTTCTCCACTCCCTTTGAATGTCAGAATTCTTACAAGATGTGTGGCAGAGGTTGTTCAACCTCCCTGATGGGCCAGATGTGCTTCAAGTACAGACAAACTGGTCCAAGACTCTCTGGCCAAAATACTCTGCTGTAAAAGACTTTAATTTTGGGTGGGACTCTTTATTTCTAATTTGAGCACACACAGAATCAAACTGCATTTTGTGTATATCTTAAAAATACCATTGATGGAGTGAACTTGGCAGGAAACAAGGATCAGAGTCTGGGAATAAAAAATTAAACATGAATGATGAAGCCAAGAAATCCCTGCTGAACAGTAAGGGACTAGAGTCAGAGTCAACTGAGGGTCAACTTATATTCACCAAACTTTTATCAGGTTCAGTTTTTGCTTCCTTAAGACCAGGGATTTTCAGCTGGTAGGTCGCAAACCAATAGTGGGTTGTGTAAATGTATTTGCTGTAACATAAATCAGTGGTTCTGCTGACCTGGGCAAACCGAGGCCCGGGGGCTGGATGCAATTCGTTGGTTTTTTAATCTTAATTATACTAATAATTTCAATTATGATTGGCCTTCTATCTTTTTGGTGCAATGCCTGCAATCCCCTGGTACATAGCATAAAAAAAGGCTAAATTCATTTAGCATTTTACCCTTTATTCATGACTTTTACACATAATTTCACACCAGAGTTAAATTTTAGTATGCAATGTGGCCCAACTTTTCCAATTTATTTAATATACAATACAGTGACAAATCAGAAACAATTCTCTGAAAGTTTATTCATTATTCAAATTACTTTTTTTTAAAAATTGCGCTAGCAAATATAGAGCCAGAATAGTCTCAAAATATAGTGTGTGACTTCTTTAGACACACGGACCCTCGTGGGGACACTGCCTTGTGATTGGCTGTAAACAAGCTAGACTTCTGACTGGCTGCTTAGACCACCACTGTCAAAGTCAAGTTCACACCTAGCTAAAAAAAGACGAAAACTGGGATGAAGTCAAAGCCAAACATCGTACCTGTTTTCCCCTGTCTCGAGATCTAAAATGTAGAATCTTTTTAATATGAAACATTAAAAGTACTTATATTTATCGACCTATTCCCTTAACCACTGGGCGAAGGTGTAAAGATATATGTATATATATATATATATATATATATATACACACACACACACACACACACACACACATATATATATATATAAAGATGTATACATGTATACATATATACATACATACAGTATATATATACATACAGAAACTGCTCCTGATGGTATGGAAACTTTCAAATGCAAACAAAATTTTGTTTTGTTGAATCTGGAACACCCAAAGGTTAATGACACCAAAAATCTGTAATAATAATAATTATGCTATAAAATAGAGCATATAGTAATAATAATAATATATTTTATATACCCTTTAGAACTACAAATCCAGCTTCAGTTAGGCCTGACTAACTCTATAACACAACTGATATGACCTTGCGGCGCAGATTTGACCCTTGAGCCTGATATTTCTACAGTTCTCGCCTGCTGTTGAACTTCATATTGAACTGCTGTTTCTATAACACCATAAAACTTTTGTCAGCAGTTGCACACTTGGAACGTCTTTTGAATCTAGAAGCTGGTTTTTCCAATTTAACTCAAGCGTAATGGAATCACAGACTGGAGTTCGACCATCAAGCTGGGCTGGCTTTGACGACTTCATCCATTGTTAGAGCTCTGGCTTCAATGTGGGGGTGGCGGGGTAGACACAAACTGTATGTAAAACAGCTGAACATGTAATTCTAGCAACCTGATTGGAGAAAAGCATGTGATCAGACAGACGGCATGGGGGATTGTGTGTAAGGGGGTGGAGGGTCCCGTCATGTGGAATGGATCTCATTAAAACAGTGCCCTGGGTCAGACTTTGATGGACAGGGAGACGTCAGTCATCTGCCAACTAGATTAGCAGGGATTGAAGCCCCGTCTTTCCTCTCTGCCCCATGAGAGGCAGCAGCATACCAAGTGGTTCCAGGCAGACTCCAACATGCCCCGCACAGTGCCCTGCACCTCACATGTCTGGGTTGCCAATCAGAGGAATGACCCGCATGCTGTGTCACTGATGCCATGGTGGCAAAGCTTTGTTTCTGGGTGGGAGATTGGGGAGCGGCTGCTCAAGTTTGGACTTCTGTCTCCCAGACAGACGTGTTTGTCAAAACCTGATGAGTTGCGTTGAGATCCGGCCTCGAAAATGTGGAATCTCTCTTCTGGCAAAATAAGTCCTGAGGCATTTATCATTATATTGGGGGCAAACAGCTGCAAACAGTACAATATGTCGGTATGGGTTGATATAGGAAATTAGGTGTTTGGACAATATCTGCAAAGTAGTAATAGTAGTGGGCTGATTTGATTGGAGGGCAGGTAGTATTATTCTACTCTTAGCAACATGGAGGAAAAACACAGATGAAATTTACAGCGTTGTTCATTTAGAAGTTTTGGACATCATTTTTTTTTTTTTCGAGAAGGATGTTTAAGGATGTTTAAGGATGTAAGGATAGATAGTTACCTAGCCTTACATCCTTCTTGAAAAAAAAGAGATGTTATTGCCATAGTATAACAGTAGGTTACATAGTATAACACAGGTTACTTATATTTTAGATTTATTCTTTGCTCGCAGATTTCTCCACATAACCCAGTTTTTTTTTTCATAAATAGGTATTTTCCCAATGTTTTTGTGCTTAAAAAAAGCCTTTTCAGATCAAGGAATTAAAAGTAAAAACAACACGTCTAATACATAAATACGGTACAATCAGAGAACCTGTATGAACCTGTATGAACAGGTAAACAAGATTTGTCATGTTTTTGGACACATTTCTTGCCCCAGAGAGTAAAAGAGTTAATATATCGCATGTTACTTGTAAACTATCTATCTTGCTTCCTTTCTCTTTTTACCCTATCTGTGTCCATATGTCCATATGTTGGGACCATTGTACTACAACACAAAATCTGCCATTGAAAAGAAGACATTGTCCATGATGTCCATGATGTCCTCGACACGAAAGTTCTTTTTTTCAGTAAAACAAGTGATTTAAAGGCTTTGATCCACCAATGAAACGTTTTTCTTTTTTTCTTTAAGTAAAAGGATGAGGGTTGTGTTCAGTGACATACTGTTTATCCAAGCATTCCCAGGAGTTCATGTCTCCCGCAATAGAACTGTGGCAAGATGCCCAGGACATGCAGGGGCCATGGACGGCTTCCTCTGACAAGCACGTTTGTCAAAGCTATGTGAGTTTCACTTAAAGCAGATCAGGACTCCCAACAATGCATGACATGTTAGCTGACGTAAGACGAAGTCATTCGGAGTTGCGTCTAAATGCGGGGCTGATAAAACTGAGTAAATATTTTGGCTGAAGAAGGGAATAATTTGTGCTATTAACAGAGCATAGAACATGTCAGTGTTTAATAACACGCATCAGCACATTGGTTCCTGGAGACACTGAGGGCTCATGGTATCGGTACAGATGAAGGCCGTGGGGATTTGAGATTGGTCTGGAGTGACGTCTACCTCACTGACTGTGCCAAGATGGGCCACAGTACCAGCTGTTGAGCATAAGCTCACTGATGCAAATGAATCAATAACTAGATAATAAATAAATAATGAATAAGAAAATGATTTCCCTTAGAACAGTACCTGTGGTCCCTTCCAGTTTAGGGCAGTAGCTAAAATGGAGAGAATCTTTAAAATAATAATTTTGAAACAAAATATCACCAAAAACATGTCGCTTTTAGACCATGACCAAACGGAAAATAATATGTCCTAAGTCCTAAAAAAGCCCTAAAATACAAGTTACAAGAACATACAAGAACATGTTCTCTAGCTTTTTCTCCAAACCTTCTTGCCTGTGTTGTCTCTCCAATGACCTGAGTCCTGATCCTGTCGATCCTTGTCACTCCCAAGGCAAATATCAGCATCTATCACACTACCTCCTGTTTTCTGCCTATTTCTTGTATCTTAACTCCATCCATCATGGCTGGTCCCACAACTGTCCTTTAAACCTTTCCCTTCACCTTACTGTTTTCTTTAGCCGTTTCATCCTGCCCTCACTCTAACCTCCTCTTCTCTTTTAATTTTTACCAATGCTCTGAACAATTGATCCTTAGTCCCTAAACTCCTGCTCCTTCACCACAATAATATGAATTAATAGTATAGTTTGGACAAGTTTGGTGGCCTGGATTAAAAAAATCCCAATTGGAATACATCTGGCTTCAGTTTGCCCAGATCTTCTCAAAAAGGATATTGCAGGGGTGGGGAGTTGATTGTCTTTGGTGTCCACCCGCAAATATCAAGAGACAACAAATAACTTTGTCTCCCCATCCCACTAAGGGGTCTCCATAAAGCACTATTTTTTACATTTTTCTGTACATTTATGTTCTGCATAAGACAGTACAATTATTTTAAGAAAGAAGATCCCATCGTTATGATTTTTTTGTAATGCAGAATAATATATTTGCTACAGATGACTATAATAATAAAAGTTATTTTATGTCTCGTGGAACTCCCCAAGAGTTGATGGACTCTCGTCTTCTCCAACGCCCATCCGTTCTTTGTTTCCTCAGATGTGAGAAACGTTATAACCTTAAACATGATAGTTTGATATATTTCAGACTCTGGGGCAGGAGTCACTGAAGCAACACGACACTGGAACCTCCAAGTGTGAGCATAAACATGTCAATGGATTTATGTCAACGAAGCCCAGTTGCTGCTGCGTTTTGGCTTTAAAGACAAATGATCAGATATATGTCTGATTCTGCAACTGAAAAGATGCGGAGATGCATCATGGCTAGATACAAGTCGAGAATCGCTCGACATGAGGAGAGAGAGCAAGGTCACTTTGAAATGTATTTTTTCCCACTTCTAAAGGATTATGACTCTTTAACTCTTCTGGAATCTGATCTACTCCAAAATGCTCTGCATGGACTTCCCTCTAGAGAGACAGACGACCGGGGTCAAGGGGATTTGACATGACCTTTGACCCCTCTAGTCCTTACTTTCTTTAACAGTGTTATGTAAGGTGATACGTATGGGAAATGTTACTTGGTATGTTTGCTTTGTTGGTATTGTTTTTACTGAGATGTTCTGAACACAGAGCGGATCGGGGCATGTTTGTGGGGGCGGATGGTGATGGAGGTGAAGGGAGGGTATTTTACTTAGTGTCAAACATGAACTAGTTACAGTTATTAGTATAATGCAAATCAGATTCATTATATTCAGATGAAAGCCTGGCGGGAAGCCATGCTTTCAGATGCCTCAGGATTTTCTGCAGAGTCGGGTCCTGGGGTCGAACACAAAACACCAGTAATGGCAAAAATGTTGTAATGCCTTCCTCAGAACAGAAAGAAAAAATCACCACATGCAGCGTCTCCCAAACCCAGAGCAGACACATCTGAATGGGCCCCTCTGGACAAGATTTTTAATATTTTCCCGAAAATGACAAAAATCAAATCCCTGGAAAAGAGGAGCTATTTCCCGGGAATCCCGGGATTTATTCATTTAATTTTTACTGTACCCTGTGTAAAGGCGTTATTTATATATTATTTAAATATTTGTGCCAACTTGCATTGTACATAAAATTATTGCTATTTAGGCTGCAATTAGTGATCATCTCTACAGCACTTATAAAGGCTCAGACACTTGCACTGTCATGGGCAACACCTGCTGCATTAATATAGCAGGTTCGTTTCTAAATCGTCTTTTGAAAAACTGGCCAATCGTTATAGCCTAAATTATATTTTTATTATAACTCCAATTTAAAAGTGAAATATGTTAAAGCAAACTACTTTACGATCATTTCCTAATACATTAGGCATGTATCCTAAAACAAAGTTCATGATTGTAGGCCGAATCTATGGAGCCAGAATAGTCTCAAAAAAGAACACACACGTAAGTATGGATCAGGGTACGTATGTCCATCTCACCTAATCTGAAACTGTTTATTTGCACTTTTTCTGGCACTATAACCATCTGCACCTGTACCTATGCCCTCTTTTGCACAACCACCACCTGCACTGTTGTAATATAATGTTATGTAATGCAATGCACTATTTTACCTAATTTTCTACTGATTATTTATTTTATGTTAGTATCTATTATGACAAGACTGTAAACTCCTATTCTACTCATCTGGTCAACTGTAATGCACACTACCCATCTATTTGCACTAAAAATTCTGATTGCAGACTGCAATACTGCAGACTGTATTGTAAACTGTATGGTAATGTTGCGTCTTGTCTGCGCACGGGATAGCATGGAACGCAATTTTGATACCCTTGTATGTTCTGTACAAGTAAAGGTATTGACAATAAAGCTGACCTTGACCTCGAAAGCACGAATCCGCGCGTAAGCACAGATTCGCATGCGTATTCTGAGAAGAAAACATGCGGATCTGCAAGCGTATTGTTTGACATTTGTGGTACGCGCATGCAAATTGTGCTAATTTGTGAATCTTTGCCCATGCAAATCCTGCTTTTAATTTGTGATTTGTGAATCGATTTGTGAATCTATCCGCATGCAAATTTATTTTTGAGACTCGTTTTACACGGACCAGATTCGCATGCGTAATTTTGCTACGTCAGTCTGTCACCAGCCAATCAGAACTCTCGAACTCTCGTTTGCAGCCAATCACACAGCAGTGTCCCCACGAGGGTCCGTGTGTGATGTCACCAAACTGCGCCCGAGAACCAAATTCATGTCCTACAAAAATGGCGTCTGGAAGCGGCAATATGGCGAGCGTTCCAGTCTAAGTATTATGTTATAACATGCATACATACTAACACTCGAATGCTTGCTTCCAGACGCCATTTTTAGAGATGTCCCACACGGACTCAGAATACGAGCGCTGATCTGTGCTTACGCGTGTGTTCCTTTTTGAGACTATATTGGCTCCATACAAATCAGCTGCAAAAGAGAAAAAAAATACTCAGATACTACCGCCCTCCTCGGGGAAGTGGCTGGGGAAAAGATGCTACGCAAGTCCCTTTGCTCTCCGCATCACTGTATGACAACAAATAAACACTTGTCACTTTTCGATACAAGTTGCGGGTCCTGTCTTCACATTTCCCGATTCTTGGGAAATAGTTCTGATCGCATGCCAGGGGAATACCAGTTCCCGGGATTTAACCCTACTCTGGACCCAGTGCTGGGGTTTGGAGGAAAACCCCTGATTACCCAGAGCTGTTGTTGTGTTTGTTTGTTACTTCAGCTCCAGAGGAAGAGAAGGAGGTCTGGAGGTATGGGGCAGGGCTTTTACTAAACCAACACATTAGCAGCATTCAGTCTGGATCGTGTTTTAAGTTAATAGTAAAGGCAAACACACACACACACATTAGTGTTGATGCATTTTCCAATTAGACCTGAGGGAGAACTAAGGGCAGTTCGACTGTGACTGAAGCTAACTGCTAATGGCTTCATCGGGAGTAAGTGAAGGTCCAGTTCCCTTGTGCTGTGGCATGGGAATGGGTCTGGTTTGAATGTGCGGAAGTCTGGGGACTATGAGCTCACTGAAAACTACTAAGGAGTGCTTTTGCTTTCCACTGGTTGATGGAAGGTTTAACACAACGCGAAACAGGAAGTCACATGACAAAACACTGTATTAATAACAACCAATATGTAAAAGTAAATCAAGGATGAAGAAAATAATCAATTGATCTTCAGTGTCAGTGATATCAAAATGTCACAGCTGAGAAAAAATTGGTGGAGGCCTTAAAGATATATCATAACCCGAGTTCTGATGAATAGGATGGAGTCTTCAGTCATCAAAGCAAGTAGTTTGCTTTGTTCCCTTTGTTAAAATTTGGGTCAACAAAAAAAAAATCTTTTATTTTATTTGATGTTTTATTTTCTCTATACAGGATATATATTTGGATTTTGACGACAGTCCTTTCAACCAACTCTGTACAGGTGACAACATACGTATATGAGAAACAGCAATTCATTTTTCAGAGGAGATAATTTCACATTTTTCTTTCAGATATTCACCAGGATTATCTGTGTCTATCTTTTTCTCCTTAAAAATCAACTGAGAACCTGCAAGCTTTAACTGAAGGAGATACGGACTGAGTGAACAATCAACCCCCTGCTTCCTCCACGTTTCTGCTTTACTCAAATTCCTCTCAGTTGACTGACACTCAGCAAGACACCTCGTCTTAGGTCTAAACCCTCTCCCCGGACCCTCCACTTCTGTCATCTGTCATCCTTGCCAATCTGAAGGGACTGGTTGGGCTGTGCAGGAAATTGGCCATATCTTCAGTGTCATTCCTCATTAGGGTCGTGCTTTAGAGACTAGCGCTCATTTACATTAACAACACCAGGACCAGCATCCAACCTCGATGCTGAATTTCTCTGCATCTGGTAAGACTTCAGTTCAACAGCGTCTTCTGTCTGTTAGCGTGTGTTAGGGGCTCTTAGTGAGACGTCCCAGACGACAGTCGCTGCCAGGGGCAGTGCTGTAATTGGATCATTTTCCTGACACTTCGCTTCTCAAAGACTCGTCCCCCACTCCCTCCCCGGCTCCACTCTCTCTATTAGCGGTAGCTGGCACAGTTTGCCGACTGCTGCTGACTTCCATCTTTAATTTTTAATGAACCTTTAGCAGATTTCAGCCTGACACTCACCTGCCGAGCGACAAATTGCATGATTGGAAAGCGGGGAGACCCAGTTCATCTCTGACAGACCACCACAGAGAGACAGCCTGCCGCTTTCACCTTCCCACCCAAAGTACAGTATGTTAGGGGGCGGGAGGGTATGTTGGTTAAATCACCGTGGGGCAAAGACTCAGGGTGCATGGGAAGTGTCGCGTCTCCACCTGTGGAAGCAACAAGAACGACTGATTATGTCTAATCCCCCTCCATGGTCCCAGGTGAGCTTGGTTACCATAGCGACACCAACTGTACAACAGTCTATGGAATGCCTCTATTGCATTGAGGCGTGAACATATGCATTGACAACATTGGTGAACTGAGGGGGCGTGGCTCCTCCCAATTCACCTCGAGCCAAAACTACCATAAAATCATAATTTTAATGACAGAATTAATGTTTTAGGACTTATACTCATACAGAGAGCTGCAGGCCAAAAAAAATAAAATAATGAAAAGAAATAATAAAAGTAGAAATTTATAAGAATTATAATAATACCAAAAATAAAAATAAAACTATAATCTATAAAATAAAACCCATAATAATCATTCTGTAAAACATGAAAGCTACAACATAAAAAAATGAATATTACAGTACATAACACAAAATAATAAAAGAAATATCTTAATAAAATTTAGAACCATCCTCCTCCGTCCACCTAACCGTCCCCACCAGCATTGAGTGGCTCTGCTCCCCATCTCCCGACCCTCCCATTAGAAACATTGACACTCTATCACAATTTAAAAGTTCTCTAAAATCCCATTTGTTCAACACCGTATTTTCATAGTAATAATCTCTATTCCTTAATTTTCTATGTTCACCCTCTGAACATAGTTGTTGTTTTTCTGTTGTTATCAATTGTTTTTATTCTTTTCTTGTTTTTGTGGCGTCCTTGGGTGACAGAGAAGGGGCTAAAATAAAAAATATTATTTTATGATGACAAACTGAACACAACAATCTTTGTCTCTGGAAGAGTTTCACTGTCTGTATTTGTCCTTTTCCTGCATGCACACTAAGGTGAAAGATCAGACGTGGATGACACATACGAAACCATTTAGTCACCTAACAAGCACCATGACCTCCGACCCTGCTCCCCACATCAACCCATCATTGCTCCCTGCTATTGTCCTTCCACTCTAATGACCGTGACATTAAAGCTGCCTGACATGTTCCCCTGCCACGCTATGGACCAGCCCCGTCCCTCAAACCCTTAGACCACCCTCTGGTTGGTCTGTGGACAAACAGCTGGATTTGTTGTGGTAACAAAGCTGCTTACAAAGAGCTCTCATCATACACTGTGGCTTCACCACTGCCACTGCCTTTGTTCCATGAAGGAAAAGACCCTGAGGACAGCTGAGATGGTTTGGTAATGTCATCCTGACCTTCGTCATCATCATCATCGTCAGCTCCGTGAGAACGTGGGTCTGCCCTCCACTGTTCTAACCTATCTGGTGTTAGCTCCAGTCCAGCCCAGATTAACTGCTGGACGCGTGGGAACATGCTTATCATGACGTTCTCCTAATCCTGTGGTTGTTTGACCTACATACGGTGGTAACATGGATGGAACCAAATACTGTTAGATGGATAAAAAGACCTAAAATGTGTATTTCAGAGATCCTTCAAGTCCAATGTACAGATATAAATATTGCCGATATTGTGCTACCAGCCTCAGTTAGCTTCACTCTTTTATTAACATTTGGCCATTTTTTCTGTTAACTAGACAATATTTTCCATGCAAAGTTGATATTACATGGCAAAATTATAGAGAAAAGCAGAGAGAGAAACAAAGAGAACTAGATAGAGAGTTGGTGTTTAGTGTTTCCATGGCGATGAACTCACTAATGATGTTACTGTGTTGGAATACTCTGGGTGTTTATGTTTGGGATGGTAGGAATCACTGGCCAAAGTCAGAGCACAGGAAGAACATTCTCAAGCAGCACTAACGTTCTGCCACCCACTTTTTTTGTAGTATCAGCAGGACAGTCATTGCTCTGATGACTGTAAACAGAACAGATGGAGCATACGAGGAAATGTTTCATTCATTAGGTCACACGTGTAGGATTTGATTAGCTCTTTACAATCTTAGCTGCAACAGAAACAGCGGTGCTCGGTAGCTGTGGCTACATTATAATGGTTAACCAGCTTTGTTGGTAATTGAAACCATGTTGTGTGGCGTGTGTTTGTGATCCGACAAGGTCACAGCTTTGTCACTGAGGTGTTGACAGTGACATGTGGGCCAGGATTAGGGTCATGGACCACTTGTTGATCTAATGGCCTCCAAACAGAAGCTGGGGAGTTTTAACTGTCATGAAGCTGCAATAATATCAATGTCCTTCATAAACACTTTATGAATTAACAATTGTGTTGTCAGGTCACGGTGGGAATTGTCCTTAGCAGAAAGTGAATTATTTAGTTTTAATCATGACATAGAACAAAGAGTTGTAGATGTAGTAATCAGATACAACCTGGGCGCCTGGTGCTATGTTGCCTAGATGACTATAAAGTAAATTGTTGTCAGCTACTTACTGATGTGGGGTTGTATGAACCTGGCCTGAAAACTGGCTTGGACTTGACCTATAGGGCCTACCTTGGTCCAGGACCAGTTGAGTCTTCCTTTCACCGTACATGGGAAGAACATTCCCTCATTAGCTCTCAGCAGAAGGTGGATTCCTGGTATTGGATAACCAGCTGCACATCATTAGACAGACCATGATACACATTCCACACCTTTTCTCAGGCATTGAAACCAGGTCACATAATCAGAAACACCAGGCAGGAAAACCAGCAGATGTCAACTGTACCATCTGTGTTGTAGAAGCCAATTTCTGGGAAGACTGCTAAGACCAGAAAGACTGCTAAGACCAGGAAGGCCACAGAGTCCGGCAAGACCACTGAGACCGACAAGATCACTAAGACCAGGAAGACCACTGAGATCAGATAGACAGTTGATACCAGTAAGATCAGTGAGACCAAAAAGACAAAAGAGACCTGGAAGACTACTAAGAATAACTGAAACCAGGAAGACCACAGAGACCAGGAAAAACATTTATTTCAGGGTGATAAGTCCCTGGTCCTCTGACCACATCCCTGAAAACCATCTCTACCTCTTTTGGTCAGACATTTGCGGGTCTGGACCCTTGGTATGACTTTACTGACTTTGTCCTCTCTAAACTTTGACACAATCTGTGCTCCATAAACCTCAGGTCTTTAGACTAAAGGAAGTCCATCTGCAGCGGTGAGTGTGGTTCTGGCCATTTGCGTGATATGTACAGAGCAACTCGGCTCACTGTAGATCTCTGTCTGTAGAAGACCATTTCCTCCACTGACTGCATTTTCCTCCTCCATTTAGGCTGTGTTACACGTTAATTAATGTCCGCTACAAAAAGATTCAGGTAAAGGTCTAGAGCGGTGGGGGAGGGATCGGCAACAGATGGAGCTCCTGCACATCTGGAAAAAATGTTTGAGGGTTTGATTTCTGCTTTAAAAAACAAAAACAAGAAATCCCATAATTCTCCCTGTGTTCACCTCTTCACTGCAGTTCACAGTAGTTTGCGCAGTTACAGCACTGCTCCGGGGTCTGGTCTATATATTACTTTAATACATTTTCTACTCTCCAGTGTTCCACTATTTACCACTCAACACATACAGGAAATGGATGTGTACATTTACTTACTCCAAGGTTGTCGGTTTGAGCTCTGTTTCACCAGGACATAGTGGGAGTCAACATATCTGTCAGCAGGGTTGGGTTATGTGATCTCTGGAACAGCCACGTAAGAGAAAAAGTTAGAATTCTAAAATGTGTGGAGAGGTTTAAATAATTCTTATCAGGAGAGCAACTTCATAGTCCTCCCCTTATCTGTTGCCAGGTGTTGGGGCACCAGTCTCACCACTGCCATCCTCATCACAATCCACCGTAATCAACCCCTCTTCAACCTTCCTGCACATGGTCAGGCCAAACCACACGCCCTGATCAGGTTTTCCGAGGAGAACATTGTGGGAAATGTGATAACAGAAAGTTAGTAATGCATTTAAAGCAGTGGTTCTTAATCTGGGTTCGGTGAGTCGGTCCCAGGGGTTCGGTGGAGCCTCTGCCGTGGAGGTCAAGACACCGCGGAGGTCAGGACACACCGACTCACCCTACTAAAGTAAGTTTTGGCGAATGCGAACATGTAACTGGTGGGGTTCGGTAGCTCCAACAAGGTTAAGAACCACTGATTTAAACCAAACGGATATCAGATTGAGAACTTAAGTCTTTAGACAATATTGTCATATTAGATATTAACCATCTCAATATAAAAGTGACTACTAGGTGTACAAATGTTTCATTATATACAGAGTGAATGGGGACTGACTGGATGTGATCGCAGCTAAGCAATATTAAAGTGTCCAAGGCTTTGTGTAAATTTGGTTTTTGGCCCATGCTCTTGGACTACTAAAACGTTGATCCTGCTGCATTTGCTAATTCAAAGGTCTGTCACTTCAGATGAACCCCTCTCTCCTTCTCCGTTCTACCCAGACTCAGACCATAAATCACAGCCTGATAAGCTGCCGCAGCCGTTTAGGGAGACACTGATGGCCTTATTTCATTATTTACACACCGTCGCAAAACAAAAGATTTATGGGATCACCCAAGGTCTTTCCCCTAATGGGCCTTACACAGTAAATTGGCCTGTCCACAGAAACTGTACCTGCAGTGTCAAACTGGTAATGAGATGGCTGACACCAGGCTTCACCAAGCCACTCAGGTCCTGTGCCACCTCGACATTAGGAAAGAAGACAACAAACGCCCTGGATAAAAAATCCTCCCACTCCTATCTATCTATCTATCTATCTATCTATCTATCTATCTATCTATCTATCTATCTATCTATCTATCTATCTATCTATCTATCTATCTATCCATCCATCCATCCATCCATCCATCCATCCATCCATCCATCTATCTATCAGCATGATAACATAGTACCATCATACAACGTAAACAGTGATCTTCCAAATAACAATGACATTGGGATTGGTTGGAGTGATGGATTCACCAGAGTGAGGATTGGGCAGTGGTGGCCTAATGGTTAATGGAGCGGACTTGGGACCGCAAGGCTTCAGGGTCAAATCCACAAGCTGCCAAGTTGCCACTGAGATGCTCGGAGCATAGCATCGTCCCAACCCACATAACTTCCTGTGGGTGGAGAGCCCTGGTGGTACCCTATGACCCATCAACAGAGAAGCAGATGAAGATGAGCAAAGTAATGAATGAATAAAGATTGTCAAAAAAGAAACATAACATTGATACTGTTTAGTGCACAGAAAAGCAGTTGGCTTTCGACAGACAATGATTTGTGAAGTGTTCTTCGATAGTGTCTTCTCAGCTCAGTAAAGGTGAGACTGCCTTTAAACTATAACGCTTTGTTCCATATTCAGTCGTCTTCATCTTGTTGTTAGATCTAATTATCTTCAATGGTTTCCTGTTTAACCTTCGTAACAGAGCTATTAAAATAATGAGAATAATCAATCATCCAGGTTACCAGAACCGGTTAATTAATTTTACTGAGGATGAGAAACTAGCTTCCACTGTATTTAGTAAATGTTGTTTTTTAGCAATTGCGCCGGAATGTAACTTTCAATGATAAATCCAAGGCTTCCCAGTGTTTAATCACATGATAATTAAATAATAGTTTTCGCCATTGCAAAACACTGACAGATGTTCTGAGGGGTTATTGTTATAGCAGTTACACAATCCAAACTGGAGATTCCTCATAGCTCACGGTGCAGACCGTGTGGTCCACGTCAGTGTTCTGCCAAGAGTTAAGAAATTATGTCAGCAATAACACTTCAAAGTTTTTAAATGTGATTAGGTTTACAATCAGCGGAGTTCAGGGAGACTCATGTGTTTGTCCTCATGGTATGAACGTCATCTCCACTAAATAAACGCAGATTTCAAAAATAAAAACATACCAACCTCAGCACCACCAGTGGAGTTTGGCCTGGAATGACTCGGAAGATGGAACCATCAAAGATTTTCTTGTGGGATGGTTGGACAGTACAGCAGGTCTGTTCCATTATTTCATCAACGTGGCCACGTGTGACAGAGATGATGTACCTGGGGCCACGTTTGTGTTCTGATGTGAGATACTATAAAAACCAAGAGTTTTTTTTTTTATTTTTTACTGTGCATCTAAACAGAACAATGTTATTCCAGAAACCTCCATTCAATCTCACTTTCTCAGCTTATGCAAGTCTTTTATTACAGTGATGCCTGTGCAAGGGTGTTCATCATACAGTATAATAGGGACCCTCCATACAAGCCCCCCCGAGATACAAGATTTCCAAGATATTAGTAAGCAACTCTTGCAGGAATTTTTTCTTGTGAGAAAACTGATCTCTCTGCGGGTCTGAAAAAGAAGCTACACTCAGACACCAATCAACCAGCTATCTGACCAACAATTATTCGAATGAATAAACAAAGCAAATCTTCCGCCATTTTACCTAAGCTACAAGGAAGGAACGAGTAACAAGTTCTCATCTGAGCTACGCTCTTCTCCTGATCCCAGGTCAGCCTTCAGCCTCTGTCCTGTGTCACTCTCTCAGCATTCCTTGTCCAGTCAGTCAATCTGAGATTGCGTTTGTATTAGTCCAAATCATCCTGAATCTCGGATCAATGGCAGCACGGAGCAATTTTTGTGGACGCCAAACACCCTCAGACGTTCTCTGTGGGTTGCCCTGTCACCCTGTTTAACGCTACAATGAAGGCTAGATTGCTCTGAAGCTATACCTATTTGAATGTTTAACAGTTTAATGTTGTTGGGATCTCTTCGAAATAACTAAATAAAACATAAATGTGTATTTTAACACATTATACTGTATATTCACATATTGTAGCACCAACAACTACTGCTAGTCTACTTGATGTGGACACTGCTGCAGACTCTTTCAGCACTGTCAGAAGAGAAGACTCAGATGTCTCCTCCTCTGAAATTCGCCCCATCTGATTCATCAAAGGACAGGTTTCGATTGAGCTCAAAGGCTTGGACCAAAGTAAATTTTCTCCTCAGGTATAAGAATGAATATAACCTGCTTCAATGAGAAAAAAAGGAAACAAGATATGAGCAAATAAAAAAGAGAGGAATGCTGAGGAACGGACTGAACTTTTAGGTCGGGGCCTCCATTGCATTGGGATGACTGTGCTTTCAAAGAGCCAGAACAGTAAACCAGGGCTGCTGGGTCTTTGGATTTAAACATCTATTAGAAACATCTTTAAAAAACAAAAAGTGCTACACCAGAGTCTGGGCTGTGTTTACTGCAGCACGTTTATTGCTCTGGCAGGAGTTTAAAGGGAGGCCTGTTCCTCGGAAGTGTTTGCAGCATTGCTGACTTCTCCCCAGTGCCCGCTGAGGATCTCTTGTTACAGAGTCCTTCACATACTGTCCATGCTCTCCGCTTCTCTCACATCAAAAACACCACACTTCATTCACACACAGCTGAAAGAATAGCAGCCACAGCTGTTGCTGTGTTGTCACAGGCTCATCTTGCAGCGTTGGGTCAAAGACAGAGGATTGAGCGTCGGGCATTTGGACCAAAAAAAGGAATCACAGGTCCATTCTCATATCTGATAGGACCAGTGTTTTTAACTGTTTGGACTCAGTATGGTACCATGTGTAGTGACGCTTGTGTGGAAGTTGTCCATCACAAGGTGTTGTGTTACACCACTGACAGAGACCTGGGAGGTATCTCTCCAACCCCCCGGGATAAATTTAAACCCAGTCCTAATCCAGGACTGTGGTCTCTTCTGTCCTGCATCACAACTGCAACTAGAACTGTGCAGAAAAAAAAAAATCCATCTGAAAATCAGGTCCAAAAAGTTTCATCCTTGCGCGACAAAAGTCTGTTTTTAAGTAACACAATTGTCTGACAGAGTTACTACAGCATCCCATGAGTATTCTTCTGAAAATGCCACCCATTCACAGACAAGCTCACAAAGTTGATTTCGAACGCAAGTGGAATAATCTCTGAACAGCTCAGTAACATAATCCAGACTGATTCTGATAATGAAAAGAATGAACTGATCGTAGTTGAAGCTGAATTCACTAAGGATGAAGAATTTGATGGATTTGTAGAAACGATTTGTAGAAATTGTTTTGCATTTTATGTAACAAGGGTAGAGAGTTGAGAGTTACTCTGAGTTAAATAAAGTTCCACTGATTTGAAAAATTCCAGCCTTTTTCCCAATGCTGATTTCTCTTCTTGCATAATGAAATTGGTGCAATTAGATTATATAAAGAAAGACTCATTATCTGGAACTTTCTACAGGTTTCAAATGCACCAACAAAACCCTGCTGTGCCCCCCTGGAAAGAACTCCTCAGCAGTGGCACTTGGGTTTAACATGGATGAGTGGAGGATGACAACCGTGGGGCTAACAGGACAATGCTGTCAAAGTCATTGTCAGCTCACCAATCAGCTCAGGGTTTGTTCATGTAACTGTCTTTCATATCTTTAATCTAACGCCAGACCGTTCGTCTAAGCGTCTGATTCCAGGAGGAGTTTATGAGTACAAGGAACTCAAGGGTACATGAAATTGGTGGTTCCGATGTTCTTATCTATCCTAAGAGTCACATGGTCGCCACTCCATCATAACTGACCTCCCTTGTTGTGTCCACTAACACAGATCTGCTCTCTGTTAAATGCCGGCCCTTTGACCACAGCAGTAAACAAACTGGTTCCAAAATGTCGGTTACAAATCACAGGCTCCTGGAGTCAGGGAATGTCACAATCCAGACAGTCTGGGGTCTGTGAGTTCTTGGAAAAATGGGTCTACCAGCAACTATAGAAATAAAAATGTATAGAATTGATAGAATTTGTATATATAGCATATTTAATTGTATTACAATTAATTTGTCTAATGCTTTTATCCAAAGTGATTTACAATTTAAGGAAAAAGAAAAAAAAACTAACAGTGAAAACAAAATAAAAAAAATAAATGAACATATGAGAAAATGAAATTAAAAGTTATTAAGAGAGGAACTGTTCTTTGAGAAGAACGGTTTTCATGTTCTTCTAAAAGTCCCAGAAGGAGGACACTACTCTCGTGGCAACTAGGAACCAGGCTAGAGAATTATCAGGATTTTCTAGTGTGAGGAGAGGGCAAGGCAAGTCAATGCTCCTGTGATTCCCCTTTTTGGGAAACACCCAAAAGGGGGAATAACCCTGGATCAATGAGTCAAGATTCGTAGGAGTGCCCTCTGTATTTATTTTATAATCAAGGAATAGTGACTCGGTGAAGAGTTCCATGCACCCTCAACGGTCGGTTAAAAACCAGATGTTCTGTTGCATTCTGTACTTCTCAAAGTGGTCTAGTTTATTGAGCTGGTAAACCAGAGAAGAGGAGATGACAGTTGCCCTATAGAGATATGATCATTGCTTAAAGTAACAGTTGAATGTTGAGCTGTATGGTTTGATTTTGCGTATGTTGTAAAGAACGAAGCAACAAGATCGAGAGACAGGCAATGTGATCAGAAAAATACAGATCATCATTGATGCCGACATCCAGATGTGAATGCGATATCTTTAGGTTAGAAACAACAATAACTTCAGTATGATGGATCTAGTGTGATATATATATATATATATATATATATATATATAAATTCATGAATAAAATTAATGGTACATATATTTTTATAGAAGCATTTGAACACGTTTACAATATATATAACGCATATGCTGAATATATATAAATACATTTTTATATATTCATACATTTTTCTCACATAATTTGTCATGTTGTCCTAATATATACAAGGCACTTGATTTTACAGTAACACTCTAACTGCTCACTAACACATAAACAGCCAGTCCCGACAATAAGCTCAGAACAAAAGGTTAATGTCGACTGTTCACACCTCTCCAGTGAATTCACAGCGAATACACTCTCCAGTTCGAACTGGCGTCGTCCCCCAGCTGCTCCAGCAGCAGCAGCAGAAGCAGCATCAGCCATGAACCAACCACCATAAGAGGGAGCGGCAGCGAGGAGAGGGGCTTTTGTTTGCAGAAGAATATTTCACAGCAAGTCATTAGTTTGAGGAAAATGTCTTTTGTTTGGAGAGTACAGCTGGCCGGGTTTGATCCTTGGGAAAACAATGGATCACAGCTTGTTTCCAGAAATGACAAATACGAATCAACAAGATGGTGATGCACCGGCAGCCTCAGCTAATATTAACACAAAAGAATTGTGGCACTTTGTAACGGACCTTGTCTGATGTCAGGCTGAAGAAACACACACACAAAAAGAGGTGATTTCTCTTCAAGAAAAATCGTAAAGAGCATCAACCAACAGACAGTAGACCTGACCTGTGTGACCTCATCTGACTGTAAACTAATGCTGAGACCTACACTGTCTGAAATGGAACCACCTGGATGAAAATTTCAAGATTTGGTAGCTGTTTTTTAGACGATCTGATTCTCAGGATGGATTTGAACACCACAGCAGGGTTAACGGATTATACATTGCAGAGGGTTCACTCCAGACCACTTCTTTTTGCGGTGACATGCAGGGACCCTGCAGGGTCTAAGAGAGCAGTGTGTATTTTCAGGTTTATGGGTTATTTGGATATACAATCAGAATTATGGAGGGATAAAATTAAAAATGTTTTTTTTTTTTTGTCATTGTGATGTTGTGATGCTGGCTGGTGCGATTTATACTCCAGATATACTACAGTATTTATCAGAGTTAAGGGTAGAGAGCACATGCATATATGCCTGCAGATACCAGTATCAGACATAACTTCAACATCATCCTAGTATAATTCAAATGATATGTATTGTTAACTGGTATCAGGAAAACTCAACTGGTGAACAATGGTATCCAAGTAAGAAGTGACACAAAATCTCAAAATCACAATTTGTGAGATTTAAGGATGCTGTTTTATTGGGTTATTGATCATTGCACCTGAATTTCCCATCACAGATTTTTGTTTTGTTGTGGGTAAGCAGGGAGGTGTAGCAGTCTAATTAAATCTAGTGTTTGTGTATGAGCATCAATACCAGCAGTGGAGCTCACTCTCCATCCTCTCAGCCCCCTATCATCCTCCCCCTGGGGAGCCTTCAGCCCATGTCTACACTAATTGCTCATTGATACAGATTGTGATTATCTGTGCTTACAGGATAATTATGGAGTGTCAGAGTCACTTAATCAGGGCTGGAATGAGCCTATCACGGTGTTGGCTCTCCGGGGATTAGGGAGCGGTATGTCTGGGCCGCTGTGTTATCTCCATTCCTCTCCTGTCCTTATCTCCAGACCCTGAGCCTGAAGAGAAACAACAGTCGGCTATAGCCAAAGCAGACAGATAGTTGGAGTGCCAGGCATGCAGAGTGAGAGAGTGATTCACAGACGCATACACTCTTACACACACCCATGCATGCTTTGCTTGTTCGATGGCTAGCGCCTGAGCCAGAGTGAGAAAAATATCACTTTGCACTGGTCCTGGTCTATGGTGGGCATTTCAATCCAAGACTGTCTGCTTAAAAACGACACAACAAGTAGAGATGATGTCAACCCAGTTTGACTAGTTTTTTATTTATAGTTGGATGAACTCGATGTATAAGAGAATATTTTAATTACAAAAAAATGATTCTAGATTACATCATTGCTTACCGACCTCGGACTGTTTAACAACTCGCCTACAGGAAGTGATCAAACTTATTCTCTAATATATTTAATGAATGTCCAAAGACTGACTGATAATATCGATACAATGTTAGCTTATTATTCATTATGGATAAGTCGTCATCTTTTTTTTCTCCGATAATTGAAATAAATGATGTAATATGGACTTTCCCCATGATGTGTGCCCCAAAAATATTTTTGGAAAAAAACACTGTAAATAAAAATGTAAGTATTGCAGTTCATTTATTTACAGATAAATAACTAAAACTACTAGTACTAATGTCAATTGGTATGAGTTGATCAGTATCAGAATGGTCAGTGTGTGGACCTTGGATGCAGGGAGTAGTAAGTAGAACCCAAAATAGCAGGAACTGGCGGCGCACTTCTTAAGAGCAAAAACGAACATGAGTTGAATAAAAAAAACAAACCGAGAGTAAATGGCAGGGTATCATGCAAGAACAGAGACCACTGGGTAACAGCAATACTAACAAGATTGAACAGCAAACAATGGTCCGACAAGACCTCCCTGATAAAACCCCTTTTTTTACCATTACAGGAATGGATTTGATTATTGTATTTTTGTGACACAGCATGTGTTTTCTGCCGGTTGTGATATTGCGCAACTATGTATGTCATGACATAAAACGTCATCCATTGCTTCAGTAACCAGATACGACTATTGTCTGTTACGGACTCAGAGTTATCGTGGGCTTCCGGCCTGAAAGAAAAACATTGACCAGAAAATGTTTTTTTATCACACAGTAGAACAAATAAACTGGAAAAAAAAATGTCTGTCTTTCTGTGAATCCACCACACTGACGTGAGTTTTATAAATACACTGTACAGCAACAGTACTCTGTATATGCACTCTCCCTGGAGTCTGCAGCGTTTGTTTTATGCTTTGTGTTAGTTCTGGAAGTCACCTGTTTGCAGTAGGTTTAAAAGTTACATGTGATAATTATTCAGCATTAAAAAATGCTGAATCCAGGTATGTGTGTGAGTCACTGTTAAGGTTTGAGGTCCTATATATAAATAGATGGGTATACAGCTGTGCCGTCGCATAGTCTCACCGCAAATGAGCCATGCACAGTTTTCTTTCACATCAGTAAAAAATAATTCTTCCTCCCATTCACTGTAAAAATAATACGTTTTTTTCCTTTTTTCCGCCATGTTTATGTGGGTAGAAATCGCTTTTGTCTCCTTATCTTCGCAATGCTCAAGACCAAGGCTAAGTTTGTCCTGTGCACTAGATTGACCTCTACCCCATTCTACGTCAGAATTCACATATTAGCGAACTCTGCTATTTTATTATTTTTAAGATTTTTTTTTAAGGTTTTTATATAATTTTTATACTTTTTGTTTTTAGTTTACATCACTGTAAATGCAATTCAAAAAGAATGGCAACAAAATTTAATAAAATTTGAGACAGTGATAGTTCATGATTAGGTCTTTTTTTAGAACTGGCTTGCGGGCGACTGACATGGTCAATCCGGGCGATGCGGTGCCCACGGGCACCGGGTTGGCGACCCCTGGTTTAGACTATGCCTCACCTTTCTCACCTTACTCCACGCTATTAAATATAACCATTCAATTAATATTTAAAATTATTTTCGAGATGACAGTTAAGGCTGTGACTCAACTGACCCCATGTAACTGAATATAATCATTAAATTTACTTTTAATAATATATTTCCAAGATAAAAGTTGAGGTTTTGCCTCAGTCACCTCTATTCACTCCATGCGTCAATATGAAAACATTTAACACATTTCATTTTTATTTATTAAAATGAAATTAACGATGATAATCCACAGCATAATGAGAGGTGAGGCAGGTGAGGCAGAGCCTCAACTGTCATTTTGGTAACTTAAAACTGAAGTTAATGAAATTATTCAGTAAAGTGAAGTCTGGTGAGGCACAGCCTCAATCCAAAATGACAATTGACGCTCTGCCTCACTTGACACCAAGTCACTGAATATATGCAATAAATTTACATTTATAATTACAAATTGACAACTAGGGTTGTATCTCATCTAAGGTGAGGCTGTGCCTCACCTGCCTTACCTGACACTCTATCACTGAAAATAGCCATTGAATGGATAATATATTTTATCTTTTGAATATGACAGTTGAGGCTGTGCCTTGCCTTCTTCACTTTACTTCATGTGACAAAATTAATTCATTTACATTTTTCTAAAATGACAGTTGAGGCTGTGACTCACCTGCCTCGTCTGAAACCATGTCATTAAATATATCAATTAAATTGAGTTTTAATTCTTAATTTCCAAAACAGTTGATGGTGTGCCTCAGCCGTCTCACCTGACTCCATGTGACTAAATAACACTATTTTATTCAATTATATTTTTCCGGAATGACAGTTGAGACAGGTCCTCACCTGTCTCGCCTGTCACTAATTCACTGGATACAGCAATTATACTGATAATACATTATATATTTGCAAGATGATAACTGAGGGTGTGCCTCTCCTGACTTCACGTTACTGAATAATTAATTGACTTCATTTTTAAGTTACCAAAATGACAGTTGAGGCTATTCCTCACCCGCCTCACCTGACACCAAGACACTGAATATAGCCATTAACTTGATAATACTCTACTTGAAACCATGTCATTAAATGTGATTATTAAATTGACTTTTAATTCTACATTTCCAAGACAGTTGAGGCTGTGCCTCACCTGCCTCACCTGACATTTAGTCAGAGAATATTGCCATTAAATTGATAATGCATTCTACATTTTCAAGATGACAGTTGATGCTGTGCCTCACTTGCCTCATCCAATACCCTGTCACTGAGAATGACTATTTAAGTAATTTAATTTTATATATCCAAGATGACAGTTGAAGCTCTGCCTCACCTTCCTCACTTTACTCCATGTGACAACCCCCACCTCCTTTAATTAATTTTCATTTTTCGGAAATGAAAGTTGAGGCTGTGCCTCACCTGCCTTACCTGACATTTTATTACTGAAAATAGCCATTAAATGGATAATAAATTTTATCTTTTAAATTTGACAGCTGAAGCTGTGCCTCACCTTCCTCACTTTACTTCATGTGACAAAATTAATTCATTTACATTTTTCCAAAATGACAGTTGAGGCTGTGACTCACCTGCCTCATCTGAAGCCATGTCAATAAAAAAATAAATTAAATTGAGTTTTAATTCTTAATTTCCAAAACAGTTGATGGTGTGCCTCAACCGTCTCACCTGACTACATGTGACTAAATAACACTATTTACTTCAATTATATTTTTCCGGGATGACAGTTAAGGCGGGTCCTCACCTGTCTCGCCTGTCACTAATTCACTGGATACAGCAATTATACTAATACATATAATACATTATATATTTGCAAGATGATAATTGAGGCTGTGCCTCTCCTGACTTCACGTTACTGAATAATTAATTGACTTCATTTTTAAGTTACCAAAATGACAGTCGAGGCTGTGCCTCACCCGCCTCACCTGACACCAAGACACTGAATATAGCCACTTGATACTTGATAACTTGATAATACTCTACTCATACTGAACTTGATAATACTCTACTTGAAACCACGTCATTAAATATAATTATAAATTGACTTTTAATTCTACATTTCCATGACAGTTGAGGCTGTGCCTCACCTGCCTCACCTGACATTTAGTCACAGAATATTGCCATTAAATTGATAATACATTTTACATTTTCAAGATGACAGTTGATGCTGTGCCTCACTTGCCTCATCCGATACCGTGTCACTGAGAATGACTGTTAAAGTAATTTAATTTTATCTATCCAAGATGACAATTGAGGCTCTGCCTCACCTGAATCCAAGTTACTGGGTATAGCTTTTAAGTTCATAATACATTATATAATTGTAAGATGAAAATTGAGGCTTTGCCTCACCAACTAAAATTTACTCCATGTAAAAAAATGAAAATATGTACTGTAAATTATTGAGGCTGTGTTTCACCTGCCTCACTTAACGCAATGGGACAAAATAAAAACATTTAATACATTTTTATTTTTATTTGATTTTCCCAAATGACAGTGGATATATCCCAGCTTAATTTACACTGTGCCTCAACTGCCTTGTCTTACATTACATTTTTAAATATAATCATTATATTGACTTGTAATTACAGTATATATATTCAAAATTACAATAAAGCTGCACCTTACCTGCTTCTCCAGATTCCATTTTAAATAATACAGCAACTTAATTCATTTCCAATTTTTTTGTCCAAAATGAAAGTCTTAAAATTTTTCCAAAATACGAATTGAGGCTGTGCCTTACCTGTCTCACCTGACTTTATTTGACTAAATAAAAACGATTTGTTATTTTAATTTCATATTTCCAAAATGACAATTGAGGCAGTGACTAACTGACACCCTGTTACTGACCCTGTAACATTAAATTGACTTTTAATATTATATATCCAAAATGAAAGTTGAGGACATGCCTCACCTGCCTCCAAATTACTGAATAAGTCAATTTTTTCCATCTATATTTCTAAGATGAAAGTTGAGGCATCGCCTCACCTGTCTCACTTTACTCCATGTGACAATATGAAAACATTTAAACAATTCACTTTTATTTTTATATTTCCAAAATTACAGTTGAGGCTGTGCCTCACCTGCCCCATCTGTTATAAAATAAATAATTTAATTAATTTTCTTTTTTCAAA
>JAFBJS010057789.1:188674-238609 GCA_016785265.1 Paraplagusia blochii
TCCCAGCTTAATTTACACTGTGCCTCAACTGCCTTGTCTTACACCACATTTTTAAATATAATCATTATATTGACTTTTAATTACAGTATATATATTCAAAATTACAATAAAGCTGCACCTTACCTGCTTCTCCTGATTCCATTTTAAATAATACAGCAACTTAATTCATTTCCAATTTTTTTGTCCAAATTAAAGTCTTAAAATTTTCCCAAAATACGAATTGAGGCTGTGCCTTACCTGTCTCACCTGACTTTATTTGACTAAATAAAAACGATTTGTTATTTTAATTTTATATTTCCAAAATGACAATTGAGGCAGTGACTCACTGACACCCTGTTACTGACCCTGTAACATTAAATTGACTTTTAATATTATATATCCAAAATGAAAGTTGAGGCCATGCCTCACCTGCCTCCAAATTACTGAATAAGTCAATTTTTTCCATCTATATTTCTAAGATGAAAGTTGAGGCGTCGCCTCACCTGTCTCACTTAACTCCATGTGACAATATAAAAACATTTAAAATATTCATTTTTATTTTTATATTTCCAAAATTACAGTTGAGGCTGTGCCTCACCTGCCCCATGTGATTCTGTTATAAAATAAATAATTTAAATAATTTTCTTTTTTCAAAGATTACAATTGAGGCTTTGCCTTGCCACCCGACTCCATGTGACTGAATAAAATTTAATTGATTTTCATTTTTAATATTTCCAAAAGGACAGTTGGGCTTCACCTGTCTCGTCTGACATCATCATTGAAAATAAAAATTTATTTCACTTAACTTTATTTTTACAGGCTGACAATTGAGACTGTGCCCAATGAAGCTAATTATTAAGCCATTAAATTGACAATCGACAAATATCCAAAATGACACTAAAGGCTGTGCTTAACCTACCTCATCTGAAACAATGTCACTAAGAATTAAAAATTAAATTCATTTGATATTATATTTCCAATACAATAGTTAAGTCTATGCTTCACCTGCCTCACATGACTCTTTGTCATTGAATGTATCGATCAAATTGACTTTTAGTAGTGAATTTCCAAGATAGAATTTGAGGCTGTTTGTCACCTGCCTCACCAGACTCCATGTTATTGAATATAACTATTATTGAATTGAACCATAATATAACCATTTAATTAACTTCTTTTTATTTCTAAGATAACAGTTGTAGCAGTGGCTCACCTGCTTCACCAAACTCTAATTTTCCTTTTTTTCCTTATTTTCTATATCCAAGAAGACATACCAGGCACTATTTCATCTTCAGTTGACTCCACATCACTAAATTTAACCAATGAATTGATATTCATATCATATTTCTGAGATAACAATTGAGGCTGTGTTTCACCTTATTTCTCTTGTTATATCATTATTCCACAATTACATTACAACATGTTTCTCATCTGACTTCACGTCACTGAATAAATCCATTAAATCTTTATTTTTTATTTTCTGTTTTCAGAATGACAGGAGGCTGTGCCTCACCTGTCTCACCTGACTCCATGTCACTGAATTATATTTATAATCAATTTTATATTTCCAAAATGACAGTTAAGACTGTGCATCATCTGAGTCAATTTCATTGAGTACAGCTTTGTAATTCACCTTTTTTTATATCGCAAAGATGACAGTCAAGGCCACAGGTGTCAAACTCGGGCTGGCGGGCCAAATTTGCCCCCCCAGTGTATTTATACTTGATCTGCAAGATCATATCAAATGGGTATTACACCACTAAATAGGCCTTATATACTCTATGCTGGCAGGATTTGTAGTTTTAGTGCATGGTCTTTGTTATAGAAGACATTATTTTTAGTTTAATGTAAAAAACATTAAAACATTAAAATGACCTGGAAAGGCTACATAAAGGCAAATACCACTGATGTATGTGTAATTTCTGACTTAATTTCCAATGTGTTGATAATATTAAGCTGCTGTTTTCAGATTCAATGTTCCTAAAATCAACATCAATTCACGGGCGGCACCTAAAGACGGGCAAACCAGGCAGTTACTTAGGGCTGCGGCCACTAGGGGGCCCCTTTTTTGCTGCAATTACTGAAGGGATAGAGGGCCAGCAATGAGGCCCAGGAGACCCTAGAACCGCCCTTGCATTTATTAACTGGAAAAGGGGAAATATTAACCATTTATTTTTCAATAATTCTTCAGTCTGGCCGTGACGAGCAGTTTTTAATTGTGGCCCAGTGTGAAATTGATTTCTACAACCCTGATTTAAAGAATATTAATATTATTTTAATTACTACTATTATTTAAAGAATATTCTCCAAATGAGCAGTCAGATAATCACCCAGAGTATTTTAGCGCCTGCATGAGCAAAGAACATTAAACTAAAACACTAAATGCATAAATACATTTACAGAATGCAGTGCTGGAATTGATTGAATCCAAACAGAGAAACAAGTGAAACATTTTTCATCTGCATTGTTGGATCTGCTCAGTCTCAGAGCTTCATCTTCTTATGACAAACCATTAGCTCAAAAAGCAATCTTCCCATGACCTTGCGTCCATTTTTTTTTTGCGAACTTGCATACCATCTTTTCCAGTCTTTCTTCTCAAAGGTCATACTCTTACAGAAGAAAAAAAAAATCTTGTTTTATGTTTCTCCATTTAAAGCCCTGCCTCACTTCTGGAAACGACCGCTCAATTTTAATGGGTGACCTGAGAACCGGCTCACACTAAAGAAACAGGTCATGTTTCTTGGAGTGCATCCACTTGGCAGCAAGCAAGGATAAAAGTCATAACATCTAAACTGAACCCCGAGAAACCCCTGCTGGAAGCTGGATTTTGCGTAAAAGTGATGCCGTAAAAAAGTGATGGTCTAATAATTTTAAGGTATTTTTTTATTTGTGAACAGCCAATATGTGTTCTACTCAGAACATGATGTGAAATCAAGACAGCACCTGCACCTGACTGCAGAGTGCTGCCATTTCAAGTCTGCTTTTTGGTTGAAATACTTACGATACTTAAGATACTATACGATCTGAATAAAAAGAATGGACCCTCGGTGTGAATATATATGGTCGTTTCTGGATCAACTGATCACACATGAAAAGTGGTCTAAGCTGAGTATCTTTGAATACAAATGAAAAAAAAAAACTCTTTAAACAGATTTAAACAGAAATCAGAAATGACAACTCTGCTGTGTTGCATCATGTGTTTTGCCACCGCTTTGCACGCTATTTTCTTCACGGCCACTGGTGGACTCTCAGCCTTTTTTTTCTCTCAGATCTGTTTTCTTAATCTCCAACTTCAAACAGAAGTCATCATGCATCCAAAACAGCGACTAAGGATGCTCCTGCTGCTCCTCCAACAACACCTTACCCCCTTTGACTCCTTTGCCGTCAATGCACGAAACAGAGATTATCTGCAGAGTTTCTCTTTGTTGTTGCCCAGCAGTCATGGGGGTATTTGAGTTAGATCTGCTGGATAACATTGGCAGCACCCAGATTTCATTTCACGCGAGGCTCTTTCATGATGACGGAGTCACTAAGAGTGGCGTGCTGATATGGTTATTATGATATTTGTGAAAGTTGAAGAAGGAAACCTTAAACAAACCCTCTGCACTGATTGCTGGTGATTTCTGTCTGGAGAAAAACACAGGGATTGAAGCCAACGACCAACCAACCCACCAATGGAATTGATGAATAGCCTTTGAGCCAATTAGTCTGTCTCCCTATCTCTCTGCTAAATGTCTTACTGGAAATAGAACAGAGAATGTTGGCTTTTATTGCATTATGGATTTGCCTCATCAACATTCATTTTGGAAAAGCTGACAGAGTTAAGCAAAAAGATCTGATACGGACTTTTGTTTTGATTTCCTCAGACTACTTATCTGCCCGCGGGTTGGGTGGAATCCAGCCTCAGACGCAACGTCCAGAGGAGAGACGACACGGTAAATAGTTATAGGTTATCGTCTCCTCCGAGTCACATGAGCCCCAACCTTTGGCACCAGCTCCAGTCCCTGTCATCAAGGAAACGTCTCCACTTCGCATGCTACGCCAGCATTGGTTCCACTTTGAAACATTGTGTCACGGTTGTTTGTTTGGACTACAACGGAGTCTTTCTCGTCTTCTGTCTGCTCAGATTCCTCACATTACATGCAGCTGACCAGGAATGAGATGTCCATGAAGATCATGGGTTTATTGTTGTTTTTGTGTTCTTACTATTATTAGATTCTCACATAATAGTGTAATTATTAAGAAATGGGAATAACAGATTATTTTACCTTTAATCATTCTTCTCTGCTTTTATAAAAAGAAACATTTCCAGCACTCTTGGGACAGGTTTATAACAGGTCATTGTTGGTTCTAATTGAGATCACCAACGGTGCGTGCAAGGGTTAGTTTGGCCAGGGTTTGGATCTAAGAAAACTGTGTGGGTCTAAACAGACGGCCAAGCTGCAAAAAAAAAAGAAAACATGGATGATTCTGACAACTGTATATATTCTTGCTGAAGTTTGGAACATTTTATAAAAACTGAAGAGGATTCATTTCTATGAAATGTGCAGAACAACTATGCACTATGACTATGACTTCATAGCAGAACAACAGAGACTAAAATAAATCTGAAATCAGTTCCTAATGCCAAACAGAAAAAAAAGCACTGTCACATGTAAAGCAGCCCTCGACCAATCACAACGCACCTCAGATAGCAACATATCCAAAGGGTTCAAATCCATAGAGAGTGATTTGATATAAAGTGACATGTATTCAATTTTGACTTGGCCCAGATAACATGGATCAGCCAGTGACTTTATCTGGGCCACAAATGTAGGCAGGGACAATAAAATCCCAATAAATCTGATTTATTACTCGGGACAGAAATTCCCATGTTCTTAAAATGATTAATGAACCCTGACACGTTCAAACATTCTGTTTTTGTGGTGTCACTAAGTGACAGTGTCGAGAAAATGACGACATGAGAAGTCTTGAGTTGTCTGTTTGATCCAGAGGGTGATTCCATGTGGATGATAGATAGATAGATAGAACTTTATTAATCCCTCAGGAGTATCCTTCGGGGAATTACGATAGAGCGACTGGAAGGCTGCTGCTCCCCCAGCGCTATCACGAAGACCAAAGATTCCCAACTGTTTTTGAGCCACAGCATATCCATATATTCAGGATTGTTAGGAGCACTAAATAACCTATAATTGTCCCATTATAAGGTGGATTCTGGCGTTGATAAGCTACGAAGCCTCACAGCTTGATGTTTATCATCACATTATGGCAACTGTATCTGGAGCATCACAGAGTAATACTGTACTGTAATATGATTGGACAAAAAGGATAACACTGTACTATACTGTGATTGGACAGGAGAGTTTTATTGTGCTTTATTGTGATTAAACAAAAAGGAGTGAGACTGTACTATAAGGTGATACAGTAAAGTATAGTATGGTTCCAAGAAATGCTTAGAGAGTGGATTTCAAGGCTGGAATTGTCACTAAACAGGTCAGTTACAGCAGGGACGCCAACTTGGAAAATGATGAGAGAGATCTAAGCAGGCTAGACTTGAAATTTCCCCACTGATCTGATTGGTTTGTGTCACTAAATGCTCCCTACAATGTCTTACAATGGTGCAAAGAATACAGAAAATATCAACATGAAAAACCCCACATCACACCACCAAGCAGAAATCAGACTGAAAATCTCTAAAGGAATTAAATAATCTCCTAGTGAATATGACCTAGTGATTGACTCTGGGCCTGTTTAGTTGAAGACAATGATGATATACTGGCATGAATAAAAAAAAAAAACATTCATTTTGTAATAGGGGCAGAAGGTGGCCTAGTGGTTAAGGAAGCGGACTTGGGTCCACAAGGCCCCCGGTTCGAATCCACATACAGCCAAGTTACCGATAAGGTGACCTGAGCATGGTTCGAAAGTATACTTCCGGAAACTTTCGAAAGTGCTCCGCTGGCGCTGTGTGGGGAGTTTCTGGAAGGCTACTCCCAAGGGATTAATGGAGTTCTAAAATTAAATTAAAAAATAAACAATCTTTTCCATGTTTTCTATGCCATCTGCTGCCACCTAGCAAAAAGAGGATCTAATTTTTCCACCTTTTGTGCTTTGACGGGCAAGGAAAATTTATATGTGAGAAATCAATGACAATTTCGATACCAATTTGGGTCGTTTTTTAACGCCGTACATTGGACACCAGCCTTGTGGTTGGTGACCAGACAAGCTAAGACCACAGAGCCTCTTAGACTGGTGCACCCTGGAGGAGAGGTTGTGTTTCATGGCGTCATCTTCTTTAGAACCAGTTCTGATCCTCTCTCTTTCTGGAGAGCATTCCACTCACCCCAGGATCCAGGGAGCGGCTCAGCTAGTCGATCGTCTTCTGCCTCGAATGCTGCCGACAGAGCTGTCGTCAGAGGGTTTTACCAGCGGTGTCTGTGAAACCCGAGAGCCGCTGGACAGACTTCACACTTGGGGCAGAGGTGATGGGGCTGGGGGGCACTTTGAGGAGGTAATGCACACCCAGAGTAGTGGGGTAACGGTGACTTGGAGAGCAGCCAGCGGGCTGCCTGAGTACGAGGAGTGCCAATCCGCCACTCGGACCGGGATCGGGTTTCTTCACAACTTGTTGCCCGGTGCTATATAAACTCTGGCATGTGGTGTTGACACCTGATCTGGACTGAAAGGGCCGCCACACAGATTCCCCACACACCCTCCATGTGCACCGCTCTTTGTAGTACACTGCGCCCCCGATACATCCTCACCCCAACCCCCCAACCCATTGGCATGGTCTTAGCCCCCAGTGGTCCTTCACCACACAACTCACGCCCAGTCATCACTGTGGTGCTAATGAGAGTCCGCAGGGACATCCGGCCACCACCAGGGGGGCAGTGTGAGACTGGGGGGGAGTTCCTTTCAGCTACCGTGAGGAGAACTCCAATCTCAATAAATTAGGTTTAATGTGTGTCATGGTGGGACAGCTGTCCATCTGAACTGTCCAACACAAACAAACCTTAATCCCTAGAAATTTAACTCCATGTTTGCTGCACGAGATTCAGAGACAGCAACTGCCTTGAGTGTTCAACATTTCCTAAATGAACTCAAATGAGCTGACAAAGGCGGCAAAACCCCCAAAGTATCAAATGAGTAAAATATTTCTCACAAACAAAACCATGTTGTAACTTATTTTTGTAAAACGTAGACATAGACTTTCCAGGGTTCTAAATTTTGATGCAGCTTTACAGCAGTCCACAGGTCAATTGGCAACAGAGAAAACAGTAATAACTTGGATTATTTTATGTATTATCTGTTATCTGATCCTTAACAATGTTTTATTTTGAAAAGTTACAGGATTCTCTAATAACTCACACATGATCTATGTCACATTGTACCAAAATACTTAAAAAGTCTGGTCTAGCGCCTACTCTTTGGTGCTAAACAAAAACCTGGACTGAGTTTGGACTGTGAGAGAAGAGAAAACCAAGGTTTTTGGAAAGTTTCATAGCTCAAAGTCAAAGATCCTGAGAAGAGACAGATGAAGAGCCTACTACTTCAGAGAAGAGCAAAGCTGACTTAAACTGACAACATACAGGAGTCCTACAGTTATATTAATGTATTGGGACAGGTTTTTCCAACACACCCAGCCTGCGATGTGCATTATGGGACATGCGGCTCTTTAATGATACGATGAAGTCTTCAAAACTGTTTCACCATCTGTGGACCAAGAGTTCTGCATTAAAAGACACGGACACCGAAAGAAAAGACACAATTTTCATAGTCTATAGTTTTTAGTCAAATCAATTGAGTTGGTTAGATTTTTCTGCCACATTTTGAAGACTGGTCTGTAAAAAAAAATTCAGACATTCCTCTTTTCCGTGGTGCAAAAAATTATTTGTGGTCCTCTGCTGTGTACTGTATACTGTAAACTATCCCAAAGTGTCTAATGCTGTCCTTTTCAGCGTCTTTAAATCAGTACGTGATCTGTGTTCAGAGTTTTTCATTGTTTATTTATTCTACACCAACAACACCATGACCTCCTACTTTCATCAGATACTAACTTTATACGAGGTTGAACATGAAAGTATCGACTGATGATTCTCTTGTAAATATGTCACTGATGGAAACATGCAGCTGAATTAAACAGGCCCATTAAAAGCCATGATTGGAGCTGCAGCCATAAACAACTCAAAGTGGACCCTCCCAGTATCCCCTGTCGGCTTTACGAAGGATATGATGTCTGTCTATGATGTCAACCCATGGTTGTCCAACATAAATTGTTGTTCAGTGTACATCCCTCCTGAACTGTGTGATGAGACGTCTCCTCTCAAACCAATTAAGGTACTTGCAATAACATTTTTAGCATATTTGTGACAGGGCTGATTTTGGTTCACCAGACTCTGACAGTTGTTATTACAATTAATACATGGGTAATAGATAATACCCTGATAATAATAAGATAGATAAGATAGATAGATAGATGTAGACAGACAGACAGACAGATAGACAGATAGACAGATAGATAGATAGATAGATAGATAGATAGATAGATAGATAGATAGATAGATAGATAGATAGAGGTGGAATCACACCTGAAACCATCTTGATGCAACTCAACTTCCATTAAGCCAGTGCTGCCCCTTAAAACTAGACACAAAATACTCCCAAAATTTCAAAGAACATCCAACCTCGTCACAAACTAAGAGGACGTCAAAGAATCCAAATACTCAAGATTCACGTGAACTAACCACACGTCTCATTCGTATTCTACTACCAAACACTATTTTAGCTTCAAATCACACTGCTCTTGGCTGCAAAGGCCCTGGCTCTTAGTGTCAGTGTCAGTCAGGACAATCCTTCCAATGACCTCTGAGATGCCTCGCGCTCAATGGAGGCTCAATTCAGCAAAGGATTAGGATTGAGAGTAGATAAAGCTAAAGCTGCTAAGGTTGTATCAATGAGCAGGGAATGGACAGCAACCACATAACTCTGAGAGAGCTGCATAGAGCACAAAAAAAGAGAGGGGGGACTAAAACAGCTGAACCCCAACCTCCCCTGTGCCCCCCCACTTCCCCACCACCCCCGCCACCATCAGGCGTTGTTGCTGTTGTTGACAGGCTTTTTAACCTCTCCATACTCATTCACTGGGCTTGTCTATTCAGACTTCATCCAGTTGCATTATTTATGAGCGCCGTGGCTGTTGTTCTGACTCCGTTATTGAAATTGTTAATACCTCATCACGGACCCAAAATAATGAGAGGACAATAAATCGACGTGCTGTCAGCAGCTACTTGAGGGAACAACATGCCCTCGATCCAGATGACATCAGATCTTTCTCTGCGTGCGATACATTTTCTTTTTGGATAGGCCCAGTGGATTGGCCTCAAGGCCCATTTCACACCGGATTAGTTTCCATTTCAAGGCCTGGCACAAACCCCCCCCCACACACTCTATATTAAAGACATGAACTAAGGTTAAGTCCTCAGAAAATCTTTTTTATCTTTTGTCATGGTCTAAAAGCAGCGTGGCAGAAGTTGCTGCGGGGCATAAATTAGGTTTAGTTAAGACAAAAGAGCTCTGTAATCCATTAGTTTGGAACTGAGATTGTAAATCACTGAAGGATCTGTGGAGGAGAACACTTTTCTCATGCTGGGCCGTCATTACTGCAGGAACAATACAACACATAAATGCCGTTACACTGTCAACAGTACCCCCAGTATTTACACAGGTTTCGCAAAACATGTGCAAACACACCGCTAAAAATACATGAGAAAAAATTAACATGCACGCTCACTTCTGGAGCACTCTGAAAAATCTTAAACATATCCAGCTAGGGAATGTTTAAAGATTACAGCGCTCTCCAGATGTGATTGCAAATCCATTTTGGAACTGAGATTGTAAATCACAGAAGGATCTGTGGAGGAGAACACTTTTCTCATGCTGGGCCGTCATTACTGCAGGAACAATACAACACATAAATGCCGTTACACTGTCAACAGTACCCCCAGTATTTACACAGGTTTCGCAAAACATGTGCAAACACACCGCTAAAAATACATGAGAAAAAATTAACATGCACGCTCACTTCTGGAGCACTCTGAAAAATCTTAAACATATCCAGCTAGGGAATGTTTAAAGATTACAGCGCTCTCCAGATGTGATTGCAAATCCATCTCTCACAGAGGCTCCATCTCAGTCCAAACTCACACAGAGGTTTGTGTCAGTGAAAATCATAACAGGAAAAGAGGAAAAAAACAAAAAAATGGGATACTGTTAGTGTAGAGAAGGTTAAGATCCAACACAGACACTTCATTAGCTGAGCTCAGTGTTTCTACGGAAACAGCAGCTCTTCTTCAGGTAATGTCAAGTCTAATCACCCAGTACTGAGGTGGTAATGAGCTCTGTTGCTGAAACAGCACCAGGCCTGGTCCTGTAACACCTGGTCCTGTAACACCTCATCATGATCAACCTCCATCCTTGCTACATCAGTCTTGAGAAAAACCTTTGACTGTATCCCACAATTCAGTTTCCTTGTGTTACATATTAATATGCAAATATACACGGTCACTGAAAAGTTTGAGGTCACTTTTTTTAAGGAAAAGCAGTTTTTCAATGAAGAAAACTTTAAACTAACCATTAATACACTCCAGCTAATGTTGTTAAGAACTCACTTAGCTGCCAATTTTAGTTTTTTTGTTCAATATCCCTAGAGCATAGAGAGACCCATTTCCAGCAACTATCACTCCAGAGTTCAAATGCAAACTATTTAATTTGTTTCTTTGACGAAAGCAAAGTTTGAAGTAAAAACAATAATTATTATTTCTAACCTTGTCAATTATAGAGCCAGAATAGTCTCAAAAAGAATAAATAGACGTGCAATGATTCACAAATGTATTTGATATATTTGCAAATGCAAATGAATTAGTAAATTGCCAAAACACACATGTAAATCATGCTTTTAATTTGTGAAACTTCCTGCATTTGTCTGTGTATTTTAGAGACTTGACCAGATCCAACGATGCATTTTTTGGACATGGGACCTTACAGCAGCCAATAAGAAGTCTCATTTGTTAGCAGCCAATCGTACAAATGTTAACCCACAGGGTCCTTGTGTGGCATCATTACACTGTGCCGCACATGCTGTTTTTCAACTTGAAACTATGGAGCCAGAATCGTCTCAAAAAAGAACACGGGCGTAAACACGGATCCGCTGGCGTGTTCTGAGAAGAGCACACAAACAATCAAAATACATTTGTGAATTCTTCAAAATACGTTTGTGAATTGTGGTACATGCATGCAAATCATGCTTTTAATTTGTGAAACTACGCAAATTCATTTTTTTGAGACTTGTCTTATGCAGAGCAGATTCGCAAGCGTAATTTTGCTACGTCAGTCCGTCACTAGCCAATCAGAAGTCTCACTCATTTGCAGCCAATCACACGGCAGTGTTCACAACAGAGTCCAGGTGTGGACCCTACATCTCTATACTGCGCCCGAGAACCAAGTTCACGTCCTACAAAAATGGCGTGCAAATGCTAAAAGAAACTGTTAGACATCACATCTGTCTGTGGTGAAAACATTGTCAAACGCTGTAGTCGCACAGATGACCAACAACATAGCGTGTAACAGCATTAACTTGTTGGTTTTGATGCATCTAACAGAGTCTCGGAGTCAAAGGTGGAATTTTCTCATTAGCGCAACTTCTGCTCCAGGACGTTCTGCTTCCTGATAAAACTGTCGATAACAAGCATGAGGAGCCTCTTAGTGAAGGTCTCCTGCAGCAAGCAGCATGTGGACAACTTTTTCACAGAATACTTGAGGCTTCCTGCCAGCCGCCGTGCTTCATTAGCAGAGTTAACCTCTGCAAATGCTTTGCTGCCTCATGCTCTGCCCTGTGGTCTGTTATGGCTAGGAGGATGTTAGAGCAAAGCTTGTGTCAAAGATACTGTCAATGAGCTAAACAGGAACAGCTTGGAAAAAGGCGAATGTTAGACAAGACCCCTGCTGGGCAGAGCAGAGTTTACTTAAAACCACAGGAAGACCTTTTTTTTAACTATCTCCTGTCCACAGGGTTACAGTTCAGTTCAAGTTAAGGCTTCGAATTCAACAAACAAACGGGATTTGTACTTTCCTGAAAGACTACGGATGTCTCATACTATTGGTCATCGGATATTATTAGCCAAATATTGGCTTAATTACGTGATATCTGTAAGATTGATATCAATCAGTTTTCCATCTGATAATGAAATCTACAACACAATGCATGTGATTCATCAAATTTCCTGTACTGTACATGTTTTTTTTTTTAACATTAACCTCAGTTTTGGGGGTAAATTAAGTCATATATTGACGTAGTATCAAATAACTAAGACAATATTGGCAAAATCGAATATCAGCAAAAGTGAAAATCAGATTTTAGTGGTGATTATATACAGCATATAGTTATATTTATGTATACCGATTATATAATATATTATCTTGGATGTCCGATAATACCCATTGAACAATGTTATCAATCAGATATTAGCATAATTATAAATATTGGAAAATTGTTACCGTTGTTATAGTTCTATCGATCTATCTATCTATCTATCTATCTATCTATCTATCTATCTATCTATCTATCTATCTATCTATCTATCTAGTGAACATCACTTTATGGCAGTATCACGGTCAATTAAATTATACTCATCGTAGTAGTTTGTTCTTGAAAACATATGTATATTACTAGACCTACGTTAGTATTGGTTGATGTTGTAATTGAAAATTAAATGTTTTGACAATCACGGAAAACTAAACAGCTTTACACTGAAATAAATAGTTTACAGTATTTCAGTGTAACTCATCCTAGACCAACCTTATTCCATTTCTCAGCCCACAGACCTTGTACCTTGTGTTAAATGTATTTGCGTCAAAGGTTGATCAAATTTCCCCGGTCCAATTTTTGGATTAGTGGTCACCTCATCAAAGACCATTTGCAGAGTGCCACTGATGGCATCACTGCATAAAAGACCAAGATGGCCTTCCTGTGTGGATTAGATATATTCAGCCGACTTGCTCTTGTTAACCGCTTTTCTGAGGAGCCCCCACTCTAACTCTGAAGGAGGGAAAGTATTATGTGACCTGAAACTAACTCAAAGAAGCTGTGGAATTTGTCAGCCTGGATATGAACTGATGCCAAGTGATGGGAGCTGCTCTGAAATCAGTCTTTAGGAATCTGATTTCATTAAAAACAACGAAGAGCAGCAACGAGAGCAGAGGCAGCAGGAAACACGTTGACGTTCAGATTGGTTCTTGTTTTTTCTTTCAACACTGGAATTGACTGTGATCATCTGGACCCGTCTAAATGAAGTGAGACCTGAGGGTGAGAGCGGCCCATGTAGGTGAAACACCTCAGTTTCTGTAATTTCCTACAAGAGGAGTCCTGCGTGAGGCTGTTCACGCCTCTCACTCAACTGACCTTCAACTTGACGAGGTCCAGATGTGGTCCAGATGAGACCTGTATCCGTTGCAAGGATGCGAGTACGGTAGACTTCCAGTGATCCATCAAATGACCACATGTTAAAAATTGAATTTTGATCTTGAGGTGCAGGGCTCTAGCAGTCACTCAGTGCTGTCGCAGACGGATGAAAAAGAGCCGGGCTGCTCGGAATGTTTATTTACGACATCAAAAATAAAAATGTACACAGTGGAAAAAACAACCGACCGTTGAAGCCGGGGAATTTTACACAGTAACATGACGAATAAATTCCATTCCTTTGTTGCCTCATAAACCTTCGCCAATAAATAAATACAAAAGATTTTTCAAAACGCACTGTCATAAATGTTTACACCCTGAAAGATTACAAGGAAACCCCGGTTTTATACAGTGAGAGCTTGTGCTCGACTGGCCTACCTGTGGTGCAGATCTCTCACCTGGTGAGTCTTGGAAAAGCCATATGAAACACACATAAAAACACAGGGCACTGCTGAGCAAAAATGATGAGCCTTTCTACCACTTTCGCTGAGGTGCAGTTATAAACGTTCATTCCTTCATCCTCATCTGCTTGTCCATTGACAGGTCACAGCGGCATATTTGATACCTACGCCCACTGCAGACACTGTGATGACAGACAGAATAAAGTGGACTAAATGCAGGCAGACATTTTTAAATAATTTAAAGCAGATATCCCTATGGGTTGGAAGAAGATTTCAGTGGCACTGACAGCAGCCTTTTGAGAGAAAACTTGGTGAGTAATGGCCAATGTCCATGATAGCGAGTTGTGGAAAATGTAAAAACTATGTTTTAGGATGAATTCAGTATCTAGTAATTTTTCAGTCCTGTGTCAGAGAACTCTGATGCAGGAAAAAAAAATAATATATGTACTTTAAAATGCATAAAGCCTCCCCTGGTCCATCGTGTCCATCTATCTTGGACGTACACTGTGCGATTTTGAGCCCTGATTCAGCCCCGATTTTAGTAGATTGATCATGTGCAAATCAAATATGTTTAAAATCCTGTCTATTTACCCAGAAATTTTTCCTCAACTTGCCACACTGCACTGCCACATGCAGACATAATGTAGATACATAGAAGAAAACCAGTCAACAACAGGGAGCATCATGACAGAATTAACGAGACAATAACCAAGACAGTTTAAGGTCCATGGATGTCCTCATCACATCGTTTTTGCACACAGTATGACATAAATGGCTTAGCATTATTCTCATCCTGCCTCAGATAGCCAGTGAGCATCCACGCCTCTCCCACTATCGCCATCTACCTACTTCTCTTTGTTTTCATAGCAAGAGGTAGCCTAGTGGTTAAAAGAAAAGGTGCTCAACGCTAACAGGAAGGCTCACAATATGGTGCATTTGGGTGGTGCCAACTGCCGCTGTGACTTATTAATGGATAAGCAGACGAAGATGAATGATATATGACATTACATAACATTACAACACGTTTTGCAGACACTCTTATCCAAAGCAGTACAGGCTATACGTGTCAGATGTGTGGTATGCACATGTTGTACAGTGTGATCACTCCAATTGTGCCGCGACCGTCTACCCCTGGAGATTGCCCTGGTCTCCACAGTGTGTTAACTGTGCGAGGCCAACTTCCTGTCAGAGCAGCAGCTGCAGCCGGCTGAGCTGACGCTGGATAGACGCTGTGATTTGGAGTACAGAGATAAGGGACGTAGTTTGTCTCCTTGAGAAATAAACATTAAATGCCATTGCAGAATTAATTCCTTCTTTGTTGAACTTTTATTATAACAAAAATGTTTGCAATAACAAAGTCAACATCGTTAACACTTGAAACACAAGGAACATCCAACATGATTCTGTGGGAGATGTGAAAACAATGAAAAATGAATTGTTTTATCACCTTCATTATTATCATTGTGTTACACAGTATATAAAGTAAATAGAGTCTAGTAGGGTGTTAAATACTGGAGCCTTGTGTTTAGACGTGTTCAAACTCTTGACAAATCCTGCATTAATCCTTCTCCGTCATCTTTCGCGCCTGTTATCAGCCCGTTCCAATAACAGGAATGTCGGTTAAGTAATTACAGCGCTGGATTATGACTGCAGACAGACTGCACTGTCGCCTGTCTCTGCTGAAACAATGCTCGTAGTTTCCCAGCTCCACCACAGACCACAAAACTTTCTTTCTGCAGCGAGAAGCATGTTTACGCTGAGGTTTTCTTCGCATTCTATCTTCCTTTATCTCTCTGTCTGAACTCCAATAAGTTTGTAATTAGCTCAACACAGAGCTCTTATTGACAGCTCAGAAAAAAATGAGAGTAGACCTAAACAAGGATCTGAAGGCAGTGGCCGACTTCAAAGATGTCAGTGTTGGACACTTTAGAAGAAAAACAAAATAAAAACCACATAAAACATTGGGTAATGCGCATAAAACAGGGTAAACGTATCAAAATCAGAACTATGTTTGTACAGAATTACAACTTAATTGTAATCCAGTCCTTTCCTATAAAATTTTGTCCTAAAATGTTTAAAACATTTCCGTTTCCTGAATTAATTTGATGAAGTCGTTGTATTATATTGTCAGACAAAGTCAAAAAATTTATTAAAATTAAATGTACAAAATTGGGATGAACATCCATTATTAACTTTTGCTAATATTGTCCAAATTCAATATTGACTAATACCTATGTATGACACCATTTGTCGCCAAAACTGAGATTATCGATGTCGGAGAAAAAACAATATTGATCTTATCAATATCTCAGAATAATAATAATATCAATAAGATCAGCCGACTTCATCATATCAGCCAATCAATGGAACTGAACATCTCTACAAATTGCAATTAGGACTAAATCATAATTTAGTCAACAGACTGACAAAGACTAAGATGTTTTATAAACGGGATGTCAACATTGGGTTGCACCAGCGAAAGGATGAGAAATGTGCGATTTATGAGTTTCTGATACTGGTACCTACAGTGCCCTCTAGCAGCCACCACTGCTACATATTTTAACATATGACTTGTAAACCCAGACAAGAGATGAAATAAGGGTGACGTAAAGTTTGTCAAATTTGGTGAATTAAATGTTTAAGTCCCAGAAAAACAACCATCAGACCTCCACAACTTCAAAATGTGTGTTCTGAAGACAACTAAGGACAACCGTATGTTACCTTCAAGCTCTGACAGGAATGGTGAGGTAAGTGATTTCTCAACACATTATTATGCTTCACTTCTACTTTTCACCACATCCTACAGAATGTACCTTTAAATTACGCTATTCTACCTACAGACCTAAATCAGCTGCAGGCCTATTATCATTAGATCCAGGTCGTCTGTGGACTCATCACATGCAGAGCCCTGTCTTTTTGTTCAGTGAGACATGTGATGATGGATTTCTTCTAATCCAAGTTAACTGACTTGTTGTAGCCTCTACTGCACAATGGAAATTTAAAACAGTAAGATGAAAGAAATATTGTGCTAATAAAAATAGAGAAGCAGAGAGTGGCCAACAGACGTGAAGAGACTATCAGAGATGCATTGATGACTCAGCCAATCAGAGAGAGGAACAGAAGACCAAAGGTACACTAAGGACACACTGTATTAGCCAATACAATGAATGGAATTGTCTATAAAGTAGGGCAGGGTTAAAAAAATCGATTAATTGATTTTAATCGATTTTTTGTTAATAGGACAATATCGATTCATAAATCCAAAAATCTATCTTTTTTTCCTTCTTTTCCCAACAACTTTACGTGAGCTCATGCACCACAGGTAATTACGTATTTACATGGTTGTGTTAACTCGCACAAAAACAAATGTAAAAACAACATGGCACTAAAATCTAAAACTAGAGTCTGCCTTGTATTTTTGGGTCAAGTCATGTTAAATAAAAAATGCATGCTGGATAAATATGACTGCTTTGAGTAAATTTGTGATGGAAATAAATGTAAAAAAAATACATTTTTTATTAGCAAATAGATTAAGTTTCAATTTTAGCTTTGATTCTTCTGAGAATAACGTTAGTACTGAACTATAATTGATATGACAAAAACTCAATCGAAAACCCGAAGCGAATCGTGATTTGAATGGAATTGAACCCTTGTGAATCGAATCGAATCAATTTAGAAAATTTGAATCAATACCCAGCCCTACTATAAAGACATTTTGCACATTTTACGAGCCAAAACTTTCATATGTAGAATAAAATGTTTGTAGAGAGGGAGCACTGCAATGCAGAGGGTCACTGTGTGTGATTCTCTCTGTTAGCTCAATCATGTTGGGTTAATTCACCTTACACAAATAAATTCACCAAAACAAATTGAAAAAGTCACTGTAGGCCAACATCTTAAAGAGTTTTTATTAACAGCTTAAAGGAATAGGTTATTCAACTTACCGCAAACCGTAGAGCAGCTCAAATAACCGCTTCTTTCTCACGTCAAGGAATCAAACTGGCACCTTCGGTTTTATGTATTCCACTTTTATCACCACTGTCTCCAATATCAAAGCAGGCATTGTGAACAAACCCTGGAGAATCCAGGTAGGTTTCTGCAGCAGACAGGGGGAGAGATAAAAAAGTGCTGATAATTAATGGTTGTCACAGGATACATGGTGGATGCAGAACCATTACGGATGACACATAAATTGCCGTGTAATTTCAGACGCTACGGGGCGTTTTCTGCTGGAACAGGTCTCCTCCTGTACCATCTGACAGACGATAGTCAAATGGAAGTCAAGGCCGCAGGGGTAGCATGCCATTGTTGAGGCATTTCATATGCCAAGGACATAATGGTCCTGGGCCGCGTGCACGACAGCGGATCAAACACCATCTAGGATTTCATTAGAACACAGCGTAACATCATCTATATAAGTCTCTACATGTTCGTGGTGTAATAAAAATGTCAAGCGTGGAAATCTTCAAAAACAGAAACAGAGAAGAACTGAACAAGATCACAAATGTCTGAGGACAATAACGGTAGATATGAATGCCACGGCGCAGTCTGTCATCAGACTCACACCGTTCTAGAACATTCTTGCCGGAGGGCCATCATCGTCACTGATTAGGCTAATGTGCTCACTAAGATGCCTCATCAAGTTTCCTTCTTTGATTTACATGTGAACAGCTGCAGAAGTGACACACACACGGCAGCCAGGCTCCACACAAACGAAATATAAAGGCAGGCGTGTGTGTGCATGAACAGAAGTTGCCCCACTGAGATGCATTTATGAGACTTTCTGTTCTCTGAAAAAAATATCAAAATATTAATCAACACGCAACACTACATGGAAATGATAGACTTTTTGGACACATTTTGAAATCCCCAACCCTGATTTAATTTTTTTTAATTTGGAGAAGAGACCCCACATCAGGTGAAGGAGTTTAAGTATCATGGAATCATGTTTGCAAGCGAGGGAAGGATGAAGAATGAGATTGACGGTACATTGGCCGCCGAAATGTGGTTGCTGTATCAGAACGAAAGTCTTAAACTATAAAGTGAAGCCCCCAATCTACCGGTCAACCTATGTTCCTACCCTGACCTATCATGAGCTTTGTGTCCTATATAAATAAAACCCGATCCTGGATATTTTTTTGCCGGGATGATTCTCCTTAGGGTGGTAGTGCGCTCCCTTAGAGGTAGAGTGAGAAATTCTGTCACCAGGGAGGCATTTGGTAAGTTACTCCCTCTGGAGGTGCTAGAGATCCAGGAGCCAATGGTGCCACTATGTTGCTCGGCTGGAGTGGGAACACCTCGGCATCGTAGGGGGTCTAAGGCTAGGTTCACACTGCACCCTGAAACGACCCAAATCAGATTTTTTCGCCAATATGCGACCTCTATCCGATTTGTTATTGACAATATGAACGACACAGATCCGATTTTTTCACATGCGACTCGGGTCGCTTCGAGATGTGGTCCTAATTCCAATTTATATCCGTCATTTTCACATGCCACTGCAGTCTGAACGGCTGAGTCGTATTCATGCTGTCTCTTATACACATCTCACAGGCAGACAAACACTGTCATGTGACTCCCGGGTCTCGGGCTGTTTGTCACCGCAACTGACGTTCATCTAGTTTCCATCAGAATTTAGGAAGAGCCGCAACAGCTTACGCAGCGGGGCGCATGTTTACATTGCGTACACACACACACGCGTGTGTTTGTATGTGAAAAAACAGCCATATCTGTCATATCTGTAGAATCACCACTGAAGTGAAGCCGGGGGTGAAGCCGGGGGATACTAATAACACTGACTCTATCCTATCCTTAAATATACTTTATTTAAGGCACTACATATTATGGCTGGGCAACATTTTTTCATATATTGAAATGGATGTAACAGTCACAGCTGTTACATCTACTGCCGAAGTTGCGTGTCCTCCCGAGACAGTGGCACCAACGCAGTCGCTCACAGAGGTTGGTGAAGGTGTTTCCTCTTATACACATCTGCTGAAGGTGTTTCTCGTGAGCTGAAGAAGCGCTGCACATCAACATCCCACCACTCCTGGCTGCGACTCTGCGTCCATATACCCCTTTCAACGGACGTTGCCGCCGCCACAGAAACCACATCGCGAGGTACCGTCTCATCTCCATGCTTTACAACTTTGCAAACTTGCTCCAGCTTTGTTTATGTATTACGTAGACGCGCTTACACCAGTCAATGTATTACGTAGACGCGCTTATACCTGTCAATTTGCGCATGCGGGACTCATTTGAGTCGTTTCCCGTTCATATTGGAGATTGCATACAAGTCCAGATAAGCGGAAAATGTGAACGAAAAAAATTGGATTTCTGAACAAATCGGATATGGGTCGTTTCAGGGTGGAGTGTGAACCTAGCCTAAGTATCCCTGCTGCGTCTGGTTCCTCCACAACCCAGCTCCAGATAGGAGGACGAAGATGGATGGATGGATGTTTTGGTATCACAACACACAAAAGAACATCTTTACACAATTATTTGTATATGAGATAGCAACTTGATACAAGTGTGCATGCCATACAGTTGTGGGAAGTTGAAGTTATGACCAAGTACAAGTCAAAGCCGGACTTTTAAAGGTTTAAGGGCAACCACAGGCAAACTACAACCCAGGGCCCAGATGCAGCCTGTTTGGCTTTTTGATTTGGCGTTTTATTTTATTTGCAATATCAGAAAATTTCCAGTAGATGGCATACAAAAGGATGAAAATATTTCAGTATGTAAGTTTTAATGAATGACTTTCACATGTCATTTGTCCCATGTCAAAGTTTAGGGCCCAATGTGGCCTGCGACTCCAGAGGTTTGCCCACCCCTCCCTTTTAAGTCAAGGCCCTTTAGTGACTTAACCATCAGCAATATTACAGTCAGACTCACCAACTATTCTGAGTCACGACAGATGTTTCTTGTGACAGATCCGTTCTTCCAAGTTCATGCTCATAAATCTTTCATTGTTCTAACATGAGCACAGATGAAGAATAATCCTACATCCTACAGTAATCCTACAGTAATCCCACTTCCTAATCCAATCAGCACACAGTACCCGGGCAGCTCAGAGCTGATCTTTATAACAGCTTTATAACAACCGCAGCCTCACTTTGGAAAATTCACATTTTCAGCTTGCGTGAAATTGACATAAAGACAGGTGCAGGAGCAGCAGCCAAGATGTGAGGACCGAGGTTCTACGCCGATACAGTTCTTCCAACGCAGAACGGACGTGAAAAGCTCTCAGCTAGAAAATGTAGTTCAGTTAAAGTCACAGAGGATAAATCAATATTCCAGAGAGGTGGAATAAAAACGACATGACAGGCTGTGTAACTGTGAGCCACATTTGAGTAGGTTCCACATCTGAGTCAGTCTGACCCACCCCACCATAACATCATCTTTGAAGACCTGCACCAGCAGACCACCCAGTGTGACCATCAACACAACTCTGGTTGGAAACTTTCTCTGTGTGACAAAGATACAGCGTTTTAAAAGTACGCAAGTAGTTGTGAATGTACACAAGGGAAAGAAAGGAGGGGCGTGGACCAATAACTTTACAGGCGAGGAAGTAAGTGTTGTTTGGAAGAAAGGATGAGCAGCATGAGCTGCACTGTTCTGTACCATAGTGTACTGTACTGTACTGCAGTGCACTTTAGTGTACTGTCCTGAACTGTACAGTATGATAGTATACAGTACTGTACTGCAGCGTACTGTCCAATACTGTGGTATACTGCAGTGGCTTGTACTTTACTGGACTGCAGTGTATTTAACCTTATGATATTGTTTTGTACTGTACTGCAGTGATAACATAGTATACCGTAGTGTATCGAGGTGTGCTGTACTGCAGTGTACTGTGCTGTATGTGCCATAGTCTACTGTCGTGTACCGCATGCTGCTGTCCTGTACAGTATTCTGTACTTGGCTGGACTGCAATGTAGTGTATTGGACCATAATATACTGCAGCGGTTCTCAACTGGTCTGTCTCCAGAACCGTCACTGTCGCCCCCTAATGACGAGCCACGACCCAAGAAAAAAAAAACTCAACTAATTAAGCATTCAGTAACTGCATTGGTCTGGGACCCAATGACCACTGAGAAAGTGTTGGTGTTCTGTATCGTGGTGTACTGTCCTGTATTGACGTATACTGCAGTGTACTGTACAGTTCTACAGTGTACTGTAGTGTAGTGTGGCTCTTCAACAAACCTGTACGCCATCCTCCTGTACACTGCAAGCCCCGGGGGCTTCATCCATAATGACAGCTACATTACACAGATGTCATCTCAAGAACCCCCAACCCACCTAACACACACACACACACATACACACAAAAAAACACAGACACACACACACATTTAGAGCATTCAGGCACCATCTTCCTCAAATGGCTGTGTTATTGTCACTGTTCTCTCCTGGGAGAAGGGCGGATAAAGAGATGGGTTGGGGTCTTTTCTCCTTCATGTCTAAAAGAAGCCATTTAGACTCACATGTGATGTGCATTTTTATGTCAACACGCAGTTGTCACTGAGTTCACTTTACGGTCTGTTACAGCACATTGCGTTGAGTTTACATCTAGGTCAAAACCAACCCAACTCTGGAACCCCAGAAAAATGAATACTGCAAGTTCCTAGGGTTACAACAACTCACTAAGAGCATTATTACTTATTAGACTGGACAGAGGAGGCACAGTGGATACACTGGTAGAAGAACCTATAGATGGAGCTAACAGGTAAGTTGGAGAGGAGTGAAAACCGTTGAAAAAAAGAGGAAAAAATATGTAGAATGTAGAAAGAGAAAATATTGTTATTATTATATTATTATTATTATTATTATTATTAGTGGTAGTAGTAGTAGTAGTAGTAATATCATTATTAAAATAGTCATAATAATAGACATAGAAAACTAGATGAGAAAATGGCTATTTTAGTTTTGTTAAACATATATATTATTAAACACATATTTATGTACATAAATGTAAATATATATTTCTATATATAATATTGTATAAGGAAATACGTATTTTATATAGATAGTCATGCATTCTAAATAAACAAACATATGCAGATTTGTATATATGTATGTATATACAAAAATTATATATAAATATATGAATACAAAAAACATAAAACATTTTTACTATAGTTGCAAGAATTTTTTATAGTATACATTAGCATTTGCTGTTGCTTGTTCTATATTTAATTGTTGTTTTTTAATTTTATTTTTAATTTTATTTTGTTGATTTTTTTCCATTTCTGGATGGTGATACATTTGTCCATCCATTACCAGGGCATGGGGCCAGTAGTCTCTATAACCCACACCCAAATCACACTGCACCACCATACCAGCCCCTTTGAACCTTCCTCCAAGTGGTGAGTCTACTGAAAGGAACCAACCAGCCTTTCTAAGATTGGATCTTGAGCAGGAGCTGAACCCCAGAGTTCCACCCAAGCACCATCCATAGCATTATTGTTGAAATTACTATGTTATTTTTCATATTTTATCAGTGTTGTGTTCTCCCATAAGAACTCCACCATAAAAAAACATATATACAGACTCACTAACAGAGAATTTTCTACCAAAAATAACAGGATATGCCATTCCAACATCTTGCTCCAGTTCCATTTTATTTCATTTGCATGTTTCCCCGTCAATTTGTCTGTCATTTCTTCAACAGTGCAGGCAATCTCGTGGCTGGGACTAATCCCTGGTGGCTGACAATTGTGATAATGTCTTCACTGGACTGTTTCTCTGCCTCCAGGACAATGACTCATTTACATGATCTTTTCTGATTCCTGAAACTGGCTGCAATTCTGATGATTGTGTTATAATAAACTAACGTTAAAGGTTTTACAGCCAAAAACATTGGTGAAATGTCCTGCAGCCAGCTAATGTGGATCAGGTTGTACAGTACTGTTCAACACGACAACCTCATCTGTTTCCCAACACTGAGCTGATGGGTTTATCAGCTGAGGGGGGATAATGTAAACCAAGTGCTGATGAAAGCAGCCATGTGTCAACCCCTCACTCCACAGTTGGTGGAATAGTTTGCATAATAGAGTAAAAATGGAGTGTTACATACAGTTTTCAGCAGCCACTCATCGGGGTACATTCTCAGGGTTCTCCGACACAGGTATTATTCTGCGAGAACATTGTTTCTGTCACAAGGTGTCTGCGTACCAGCTGTTGTTCTGCAGACTTTGATGCAAAGCATTAGTGATAGTCTGGGAAACACTGTTTCTGATACAGTTCTGACATTTATCACAGGACCAGGAAGTAGTATTAAATACACCCTGCTGATTTACTCCCATGTCCTGCTGCTGCGCGCTGTATGACTCCTTCTAAAAATGCTTTTACTCAACTCAACATCAACGCTTGTTCGTTTCTTGTCCAGCAAAGTAGTTGACAGGAAGCTGTGTCAAATGCTAAAAACCTTAGATTGTAGAGAAACTCAATCTAAGGTTTGAGGCACAGTGAAAGGCATGTGTATTGGTAAAAAGAGAAATTGAAAGATTTACTAGTTCAAGAAACATTCTGGAAAGAAATAGACAAATTCCCTTTAATAACGGGACATACAACTCAAAACAATTTGGGGATATCCAGGTTTACTTTTTGCCAATAACTCGCTAGTATTGTCCAAACACTTATTTTGCCAATTCCGAAATCAACATTTGTAAGTATGATATAAAATTTGTTAACTTCTACGTACAAGCCACTGTATGAGTTGGAGATCAAATAATTGAGCTACAATGCTGCCATCTAGTGACTTTCACTTTTATGCCATTTATCTCCAAAACAATGTTGTGGGCACACATCATTCGACAAAGCTGATATTATATGATATGTTATAAAAAAGTGTCAGTTAAGATGAAAGGAAAGGTTTACAGGCTTGTTGCCATAATGGATGGATCACAGACACTCGCAATAGACAGAAGACAGTAGGCAGAGCTGGAAGTGGCGTGAAAGATGCTGAAATTCTCTTTACCAGTGACGGGATGGACAGAATCAGGAATGGGATCATAAGAGGGACAACACAGAAAGAAAATATTTCGAAACAAAGCTAGAGTGGTCAGATTTAGATGGTTTGGACATGTTCAGAGGAAGGACAGTGTATACATTGGTAGAAGTATGATCCTAGAAATGGAGCTATCAGGTAGGAGACAAAGGGGAAGGTCAGTAACTGTTCATTACAGGACATTCTGTACAAATACAGACCTGGGCAAACTAAGGTACCGGGTCAGATGTGGCCCATTAACCAGATAACATTCAGTAAAACTTCAGTAACTGTATCGAAAGTTCATTTAGTAACTTCTTCTGGCAATAGAAAATACTATAAAAAAATTATTTATTTTCTGTTAATATTTTTCAGGCTTGTGACCCACTGAAAAGGGGTCCTCGACCAACTTTTGGTTACCAACCCAAAGTTGAGAATCACTGCTGTATACAATATATCAATATGGTGTGAATATTGAATATAAATGTATATTTCCATGTCCACATTTATATTCATTCATCTTCATCTGCTTATCCGTTACCGAGTCGCAAGGGGAACGTCGCAAGGCGTCTCCATGTCTGCCACCCAAATCACACTGCACCATGCTGTCCGCCTTCCTGCTGACGCTGTTTTGCTCAGGACACCTCAGTGGCAACCTTGCAGCTGTTGAATTGAACCTGAAACCTTGCAGAACCAAGTCACTTCTTTTCCTTTTGGCTTGTCCCTTTTTTCAGGGGTTGCCACAGCGAGTCAAGAATTTCCATCTCACCCTGTCCTCTCTATCCTAAACTCTACCTCCATGTCCTCTCTTATAATAAATCTCCTCTTTGGCCTTCCTCTTCATCTCTTACCTGGTAGCTCTGTCTCTAGTGTACTTCTACCAATAAACATACTGTACCTCTGAACATTCTGCAGACCTATGTCACCATATTTAGTGTATATAATCATCACAAATATGTGAAATGAGGACTAGTTAAGTAAAAAAAAAAAAAAAAAAGGGAAGATTAACAACATTCAACGTGAGCAGGAAATCCGTCTTTACCTGTTGATGAAGATGAAGTTTTTATATTGGAGAGAAATCTTTTCACTAACAGTAAAAATAAACTTAGTGCAGCTTGAATGACACTAGTAGAAACAATGACGTTACACAAGGCCTACTCCTGAATGGACCGACTCCCACCTCGCTGCAACCGTGGAGAATGAGAGCTATTAAAAGACAGGAAACGGCTAATATGGTATCAATATGTGCCGGGGGGGAGGGCAAAAATGGCTGATTGCAGGGATGTTTATTTCCACTTCATGTGACTTGCAATAATAAACGAAGGTAGGGTGCTGACCTGGAATAATGCTGCGTCCATATGTGGAAGTCATCAAGCGTTTTCTCCGAGAGACGTTAAAGACAACGCTGCAAGGTATTTCAGCAAACAATATTAACAAAATAAAACTATTTTCCTGCCTGGAAAAACACATGTTCATGTACCTGCAGTAGTCATGAATACTGCAGGTACTGCTGAGAGTCCACAGATATTGTCAAATATTATTATTGTAGTTATAGTAAACACAGTGATAATAAAAACAGTTTTGTGATTTTTCCTGAGCATAAATGTTTGCAAACCATTATTTTTTTTGTCTGCTGCCTGGATGAAATCATATGTCATCCTCCCCCACCCCTGATCCAAAAGTCTAATTAGAAAACATGCTAATATTCATTATATTTGATTGATTGATTACATTAAAGATGGTATTATCTTGCAATGTAGACATTACCTACGTATGTCTAATTTATCAATACAATTTCTAAACAGTTTTTATGAAAAATTAAATTATTATTATTATTATTATTACTATTATAGGTATTATTATTACAGAGGAGTAAAACTAAAGTATATGCTTTTTATACAATATTTGCAAAGATGTTGTTTAAGTAAAATATACTATTATTTCATTTTCTTCACTTAAAAACATCACAAAAAGAAAACAAGTTAGTTTTTGGGTAGTAATATTAAAATATCTGACATTTTTCAGTATTTTGAGTGCAGAAATCAAGGCAGCCTTGTGACAGTTCATTAGAGGGGACATTCACGTTCTCATTCACACTGACAGCAATTAAAAATGGACAATTAACACAAAAGAAAACAGTACAAAAAACACTGCAGAGTTCTTACGCCGTGCTACTACATAGGGGATCAATTTCTTGATTTTCCCACTGTATGGCAGCAACATCATCCACTCTGACCGGTCATATGACATATAAAGTCATATATTGTAGAAGCTTTTTTCCCACTTTTTTTCTATTCGGCCTCTTGCTCCTGCCTTCCCCGTTGAAGCTGCGGTACAGAGCAGGAGATGAATTCCAAATGTTAGGTCTGTAATGTTCTCACTGACAGATCTGCCAGTAGACCTGGTTGTACTCTAGGCACCAGTCCAACGCCTGACAATCATCACCAGCATGTTCTCCCCAACAGGCCAAAGATGAGAAATCAATAACGAATTACATTTTTTTTTTCTCCTCCGTCTTCACTTGAAACACACAATCCAGATGGCGAGAATGCTCAGAGAAAACCTCCACCGTGGTAACCTTGTTTCTTTGGCAAACCACAAACACATGCTCTTCCTTAATGTGGCCTTTTACTGTGGGATCGGTTTGGGATCATTTGTCATAACAGACAAAAAAATATGAGACGATTTAAGGTAACCACACAGTCACGCTCCATAGAGCAGTAAACTAAACTAATCCTTTTCATCTTCAACACGACATGACTATTACCCCGCGTACAGATCTGCTCTTCTGCAACCTTTATCTCTGAACAGGATCAAATTATGGTTATTAACATTTTAGTGGTAACTGAAAAAAACAACCAATATTAAATGACACAAATAAGGCCTGATAGTAATGACTTAATTACTGTTAAATAATCAGATAATCTGATTAATTAAATGAGCTTCAATGTTGCCATCTAGTGACTTTTACTTTTATGACATTCATTTGACAGTCATTTTTCCCCCAAAACTATTTTTAAGGTACCATCATAAGACGAAACCCAGATACTGTGTGGTCTGGTTTTCATTATTGGAGGAAAATCAATTATAATATTTTTATACGGCTGTATAACAAATGGTCGGCTAATGATATTGGACCTTTCTAGATAACGTGTGTTGAGCCTGTCACTTTTTTGTTCATATCAATGTTTCATCTTAGGATTTAATTATGCGCAACACCCTGGACCATTAGCAGCAACATCTCCTCCTGCTCTACTGGCAGACTGACGGATGTTGACATCGGAGTCCTGACGACTGTCACTTCAGCTCGACCGCCTGCTGCTCAGAACATGTCCAGCTGAGATAATTGACCGCCACAGTCTGCCATCAACTTGTCCTTGTTACAGCTGCACATTTTCAAGTTAGCACCAGGCGTACAACCATGGAAGCTAAGGTCGGGAAAAAGACTCAAAACTATTATCAACTTAACACAAAATAATAAGAATGATGTATATAAATATATATATATACCAGTGGCCTTCAGTGACGTCATAGTTTCGTGACGTCAAACTAATATGCTTATAATAACACCAGTATGACACCAGAACTTGAGAATCCACACATATACATTATATCACCCTTAATATAAGAGCTTTTAAAATCATTTATTCCAAGTATTTTTGACATTAACTGTGCCGGTGGCCAAGTGGTTGACAATTAGTTTTTTTCCCCACTAGGTTCCGGCATTTGATTAGAGGCATTTATGTAGGGCCAGCTAGAAGGCTCTGACATCGCAATCTATTGGCTGTAAACTGAACCAGCTGTGTCCATTCCCTTACAGCGGGCAACACCCTCACTTTTGTTCTGGTAGATTTCATGGAACCTGACAACACTAGCTAGCTGAAATATCATTGAATAAAAAGTTTTTATCCACCTTTTTAAAATGTAAAAACTCTTTTTATATTAATAAAGATTAAATAATAATACAATTTTATTCAAAAATATTTATGAATATATTTTTCTGGGTAGGTTTAGGCCAGCACAATCGGCTTTGCTGGCCCTGGTGGCCTACCACTGATATATACATACATAGATGTATATGTATGCATATATTAGGGGTGGGAAGATTAGTTGTTTTTGATCGGTTATCGATCTGTGACCTACACGATTCAAGTGCATCGGTCCAAAAAGCCCCGCTCGGTCAAAATGTAGTAAAACAGTCCGATGGTTGGATCGGTTTCCTGTTCCAAAGCCCGCCCACAAATAGACGTTTAGACATAGCCGCGACATTGGCCACTTCCTCCCACTAGAGCAGCGAGCCCATAGAGACATATACAGTATACATCTATTTACACATGTCTTTGCAGGTTGTGTCACTTGCGCTGTGTGAACTGTGACGTGGGCTGATTTGATTGGAGAGCAGGTAGTGGGTATTACTCCGTTCATAACAACATGGCCGACAACTCGGACAAAATTTACAGCATTTCTCAATTAAAATCAAAGGTTTGGACATCATATGTTTTTTCAAGAAGGCTGGAAGGATAGATAAAAGCAAAGCAATTTGCTGACTATAGAGCGACAATCAAATACACTGGAGGTCCGACAAACCTTAGCAGTCACCCGGAGAGACGGCTGAGTGGGACTGATGACTGGGTGACGATGACGGTGGCGCTGGCCCGGCAGGAACAACCAGTAGTCAGAGGAACGGACAGAATAAAATACAAACATTTTTTCAACCGCAGTTAGGCAATAACTTGGCAAAGTCCAAGGCAATAACAGAATCTATTGCTCGTTATATTACAAAACAAGGCCCTGCGTGACAATCTGGTTACAGGAGTACTACAGCTAAACCTTTCTAAAACTGTAAGCATGTATTTCACTATTTGTAGAGTGTCACCTGATCCAGTTATACTTGTTAATGGAGATAAAATACAAATTGTCAATCAGTATAAATATCTTGGATTAATATTAGATTCACAGCTCTCCTTTAAAGGCCATGACAGTTTCTGTAAAAAAAAAAAAAAAAAAAATCAAGTTAAATCTTCCAAATGTTCATGCAATTTGAAAGGAGATGCAAGATAAAAAAAATGTAATTATATAATTTTTTTTTGCATATGTACTTTCTATTGTATATGTATTGTGTGCTTCTTGCCTTTTTACATCATGGCCAGGGGACTACAGTTGAAAACTAGCCTTTGGCTAATTCTTTCTTATTTAGCCATGTGTAATCATATGTTTATGAAATTGCATTCTTCCCCTTATTTCTCATAATCTATTTTTTTTTTAAAACAGTCCTTACCTTTCTCATGTCAGCCGGTGGTTCACGGATATCAACCATCCCAACCCATGTCCATCTGAATCCAGGTTCTAAATACTCCATTTATATGCAAATACACGCGTCACAGGACTTAATCTGTGGCAGTGAGAATATATCTGCCTGCGAAGGATAAACTGATGGGAGACGAAGGGAAAAGGTGTGATCTTGATGACTGACTACAGAGAAGGAAATAAAGATCAGATATGATCAGAGGTTTGACTTTGACCGGAATCCAGGTACCCGTTAGTCCAGCCACTAAGTTCAACGGCACGCTATACTAATATAGTATAAAGCAGGGGTGTCCAAACTGTTCCACAAAGGGCCACTGCGTTTGCAGGTCTTTGTTCCAACCGAGCAGCAGCACACCTGAGTTGACAGGTTTAATCAACTGATCACAGTCATCAGACACCTGATTGGTCAAGCTATGTGCTCTTGGTTGGAACAAAAACCAGCAGCCACACCGACCCTTTGTGGAACAGTTTGGACACCCCTGGTATAAAGGTTAGAAAATGACCAAAGACAGATTTTTCGGATACTCTCCGTTTTACATTGTCATTAGGGATGCCTAATAGTATAGGTCAGCTGGTATTATTGGCCAGATATTACCATATTTAGGTAATATTAGTAAGATGAGATATCGGACATCCCTAGGTAAATTTATTGTGTTTCCTTAAAAAAAGAAAAATAAAGTGTTTTGTTGTGGTTAAAAATCAGAGAGAGGAATAAAAGCAAACTGGTCACATAGAGTTATAACTTATCTGTGAAGCACAACTGCTGACTCTCTTGGCCCTAGTGTTGTGTTTTACTAAAAAGGTACCGTGTTACTCAAAATAAATACAAAAACAACATCCAATCAAACCTGTCAAACCAACAAGGGATTAACTAGTTTGGCCATGTAATCTGATGTACAAGAAAACGTTCACCTGAGCCCGTGGATCACGCCAGATCAGACCAACATTTTAAAAAAGGATATATTCTGCCATCTAGCGGCCGCTACGCAAACATGCACGGCATAGTCCAAGTAACCAACACTCAAGGCGAGAGGTTTCTCTTTTAGATTTTTACTTAAAAATATTAACATAAAGACATATTTGGAAGGATGAAAAATCAAAATTTAAAACCCATGAGCTTGAGTGTGAAAAAAAAAAAATACAGACCAAGCTCAGACTCAGAAAAAAAAAGAAAACTCAGAATGAGTTAGTAGTTACTGTACAACATACACCACTGATGTTGGTTTATTTTTCTGTTTGGCTCTTAAATAACTGAAATCATGAGATAAAAATGGATTAACAGACAAATCTTATGGCCCCGAGTCCCAAATGTGATTTTTCTCATTAGGTTGAAGCAGGGACATTTCAGCAACTCGTCGTGACCCATAGACTTTAATGACAGTTCATTCCAGTTCTTTAAACCGTGCATACATGGCCTTGCGACACAGTTGCTTGTAGGCACCACTGTCCCAAACAACAGGTTCTTTCCTTTTCTTCTGCATTGGAAAAAAAAAGACACAGTTGTGGTTCCAAGGCATAAATACAAAGAAAATACAGTGAAAGGCAACATGTTTATATGATGCTTTGCACAAACCTGAACGGGTTCAGCTCCTAAGCCAGGCCTCTCACTGACTCCTCTTCCTTCCCTACACAGAGAAAACCAGTTCAAGTGAAATCTCAGAACTCTATTTGACATTGACTTGTTGGTTAAACTACAGTACTTTATGAGCAGGTTCACCTACCGCGAGGTTTCAGCCCAGTGCTGCTGATTCTGGTGGTGTTTCTTTCTCTTCTGCTCTGGCGATCGTGTTTCTTTAGCATTCATCTGGGAGATGCACAGACGTTTCAAGTATTAAACACACAACACTTGTTTAGGAAGGACTTCAGGTCTGATTCCACGCATGCCTCGTTGAGAGATGGAAGGTCAGTGACTCTACCACTGACAGTAACAGAGTGGACAGCAAGGTCTGTACACTGACACAGTTGAGTACAAAAGCTTTGCTACAGTAAAACCTTGACCTATTCCTCAAAGCTGCAATTGTGGCTTTTTTTTTTTTACTTTTGCAGAAAATTCTTTTAATTTTTTATATCAATTAAACATTAATATGATTTTTTTTAAGTTTTGTTTGCCATATCTATAATTGTTAATATTAAGATTACATTTAGGGATATTCCATAATATTTGTCCAATAATTTCAGCCCCACCAATATTATCGAGAAAAATTAATAATATTGCAGGAAATCCTGTCAGATTTCTCCAACAATATTGAAAATCCAATGCTTCAAAGCCCAGGTCTCGCTAAATCACCCTGGACTCCCCCTTGAGTTCTGAGACTTTGACCAGCACATAAATACATAAATTACATCATCAAAATGCACCTGAAGCCACAACAACAATGGATTTTGCAATGGCTGCAAGGAGCTTTTCATGCAAGGTTGGGGGAGTAAGATTTTAACACTATATCACAAATCCTTTTAATGCAGCAAAATAATGCAAAACAACAGATATAATAATACATTTTATTTCTGCCGCTTTTTTGTCACCCAAAGACACCGTACAGTGCCTAACCATATATTAAACAGTAGAATAGAAAAAATTAACAAAGGTTGAATAAAGAGAATTGTCACAGAGAGAATGCAGTTTTAAACAGATGGATTATAAAAAAAAAAATTACCGTATTTTCACGACTATAAGGCGCACATAAAAGTCAAAACATCTTCAAAATGTGTAAAGTGGCCTATAGTGCAGTGCTCCCTATGTGTGTTGTTGTTGTAAGGCGGACGTAGAACAGGACACCATGAGAACGTTAAAGGGGGAAGTGTGTGTGTTGATTGTATATAAAACCTGCACCCTATGATCAGGTGCGCCTTATGTGTGTTAAATATAGTAATGCCACACAAAACAGAGACTGAGCCTTTTAGTACAGTGCGCCTTATGGTCGTGAAAATACGGTTGTTTGGACAATAGGAGCTATATTGGATATTGGCAAAAGTTATTATCGGACATGGCTAGTTACAATTAATCCAAACATTTCAACACATAGTGCTTACTTGAAAGTTTTAAAAGGCCTACCTTGAAGGTTTTCTTGACCTCTCTCTCTTGGTTCTCAAGCGCTTCTAGTTCTTTCTTCGACCTCTTGATCTTTAGGTGGATTTCCATATTTTGCTGTTGACATAAAAAACTGTTATGAGGGCAATTTTTATCAGTCAACTATCAATAATCTCTACAAATGTTGGGAGGACGTACTTTGTGCAGGTCGGACAGTTGCTGGTGTCGGATCAAAGCGTCCTTGTTGGGAAACTGTCTTCGACAGAGTAAACAGGCCATTTTCTTCCAGTCTGTCAGTTTGTCTTCCTTATCTTTAGGCTGAAAGCCTTGACTGTTTTGATTGCTTTTGACATCTTCTTCTCTGTCCTCCTCAACCTCTTCATCACTGCCAGCACCATAATCTGACACCAACATTCCCAGGGAGCCCATTGGACGCTGAATGAATTACAAGAACAATTTGCAAAAAGAAATATAAATAAACTTATATCTGTGGACAAAGAATCAGTATCTTTGAGACAGACTGTATGACTTGAGACAGATACAATGAAGGGAACAGCACGATGTATCACCTTAGACTTTTCATCTTTTTTAGGAGGCGCCATTGGCTTCTTGAAAAGATCGTCACCACCAGAGACCTGAAATAAAAAAAATAAAAATAAATACAATTATATATATACAGTGCCTTGCGAAAGTATTTGGCCCCCTTGAACTTTGTGACCTTTTGCCACATTTCAGGCTTCAAACATAAAGATATAAAACTGTAATTTTTTGTGAAGAATCAACAACAAGTGGGACACAATCATGAAGTGGAACAAAATTTATTGGATATTTCGAACTTTTTTAACAAATAAAAAACTGAAAAATTGGGCGTGCAAAATTATTCAGTTCCTTTACTTTCAGTGCAGCAAACTCTCTCCAGAAGTTCAGTATGGATCTCTGAATGATCCAATGTTGACCTAAATGACTAAATGATGATAAATATAAATATAAATATAAAAATAAATGGAATCCACCTGTGTGTAAGCAAGTCTCCTTATAAATGCACCTGCACTGTGATAGTCTCAGAGGTCCGTTTAAAGCACAGAGAGCGTCATGAAGAACAAGGAACACACCAGGCAGGTCCGAGATACTGTTGTGGAGAAGTTTAAAGCTGGATTTGGATACAAAAAGATTTCCCAAGCTTTAAACATCCCAATGATGCAGCCAAGAGGCCCATGATCACTCTGGATGAACTGCAGAGATCTACAGCTGAGGTGGGAGACTCTATCCATAGACAACAATTAGTCGTGTACTGCACAAATCTGGCCATTATGGAAGAGTGGCAAGAAGAAAGCCATTTCTTAAAGATATCCATAAAAAGTGTTGTTTAAAGTTTGCTTTTGCGAACTTTTTGGCAACAATGCAAGACGTTATGTTTGGCGTAAAAGCAACACAGCTCATCACCCTCAACACACCATCCCCACTGTCAAACATGGTGGTGGCAGCATCATGGTTTGGGCCTGCTTTTCTTCAGCAGGGACAGGGAAGATGGTTAAAATTGATGGGAAGATGGACGGAGCCAAATACAGGACCATTCTGGAAGAAAACCTGATGGAGTCTGCAAAAGACCTGAGACTGGGACGGAGATTTGTCTTCCAACAAGACAATGATCCAAAACATAAAGCAAAATCTACAGTGGAATGGTTCACAAAGAAACATATCCAGGTGTTAGAATGGCCAAGTCAAAGTCCAGACCTGAATCCAATCGAGAATCTGTGGAAAGATCTCTCCATCCAACCTCACTGAGCTCGAGCTGTTTTGCAAGGAGGAATGGGCAAAAATTCCAGTTTCTCGATGTGCAAAACTGACAGAGACATACCCAAAGCGACTTACAGCTGTAATCGCAGCAAAAGATGGCGCTACAAAGTATTAACTTAAGGGGGCTGAATAATTTTGCACGCCCAATTTCTCAGTTTTTTATTTGTTAAAAAAGTTTGAAATATCCAATAAATTTCGTTCCACTTCATGATTGTGTCCCACTTGTTGTTGATTCTTCACAAAAAATTACAGTTTTATATCTTCATGTTTGAAGCCTGAAATGTGGCAAAAGGTCACAAAGTTCAAGGGGGCCAAATACTTTCGCAAGGCACTGTATATACACATAAATACAAAAGGAACAATTTTTTAACTGTTTTAAAATCTACCAAATTAGTTACCACTGTTTAGAAACAAAGGTAAAATCACCAACCTTTCTCTCAAAGATGGCGAAAGCAGCGTCAGCCGACTTGGACTGCCTCTTTTCATCATCTGTTCCAGTCTTCAGCACAGGTGATGGGGCTCGAACACTTTCCTTTTGGCGATTTTGAATTTTTGCCCAACGCTCCATATCTTTCATGATCTGTAAACATCAAGCATGAAAGTCAATAAAGTCTGTATTAGGGATGTATGATCATATCATTCTGTCAAGTTGATAAAATAGGCCTGGTATTAGTATAATTTGCAGTACACAGCTAAGATTGCACAAGTTTTTCCTTTGATATTGTAAACCTGATAAAAAAAAAAATCACAGGATTCTGACAATTTTACTGGACTCACACCTTTGATCCTGAGACATTTACATTTTGGGGACAAACATCTCAAATATATCCTTATCAGATGATATTGGAAAGTTTTTTTAACACCCCACATGCATGTGAAGAATTACCTTGACTGCAGCAAGACTCTTGGGCTTTTCTTCCTTGTCCTTTTTCACAGACTCCTCGTCCTCTTTCTTCTCAGGAGTAGTTGCAGAAATGGAAGTCGCCACTGGAGCAGCCAGGTGAGCAGGGGCTGTTTCATTGGGCGACAACGCAGACGTCTTCCTCATTTCCAAGGGAGCGTCTGCAGCTGGGTTGGAGAGAATGGCCCGATCTTCGGCAGTCATTGTCACTGACGGGGTCTCTGCAGAGCTGCCACTTGGAACTGGAACGTACGTCTTTGACACTGGATCCCAGTACAGGTAATCCTGAGTTTGAGCATTGTAGAAATACTACATGCATACAAAAAGATTAGTTAAAAACAATCATTCTCAAGTTAAAATTGTAATAAAAGTATTTATTGTGTATATATCAGCAAGTATATTTTTCTTCACACTTGTAATCCTTAAAAAAAAAAAAAGAGTATATAAAACACATTTTTACGAGTAAGTTAAAAAAAATAGAAAAATATAAGAGAGAACATCCTCACCCTCGAGTTGGGGTCATAATACAGTGTTGTCTCTGGGTCGTAGTAAAATCCTGAAGTGGAGTCATATAAATAGCTGGACAAGTCTGGGACCTCAGAACCTGAACACAAAAATAAATACTTATACAATCATTCCCATTCTCACAAAACAAAGTTTTTTTTTGTTAAAGTCTGCTTTCGTTTGGAAATTGAACGACGCTGCTGTTGAGCTTTGCTCACTACATAGATAGCATGTTTGTCCATAATCCTTTTAAAAACTAAATATTCATTTACTGTCACAGCATTGATGAGGAAATAGCTGACATCATCACGCCAAAAAAAGGGCTGGTTTAAACATTATTATACGCAATAAGGTGTCAAAGCAAAACAATAACTTAAACTTTGGTTGTTAATCAAATGAAAGTAGGTGGAGACATTTTCGGATGCTTTTAATTACAAAATAATTCCACCCAGCCACCCCTTACCGCTGCTGTATGTCTGTGATTCATCTCCTGTGGCAGCCATGCTCGTCGAGTCTGTGGACGCCTGAGATCCACCGGGGTGAAAGGACTGATCCATGTTTTGACTCTCAGCATAGCCATGTGCCTGCAACGTTTTTACAGACATGAGTGGTTGGCTTTTATTTATGGAATGGTTTTGATATCAGTGCCTTTTGTGCAAAAAAAAAAAAAAAAAAAAAAAAAAAAAATACCTCAACCAAAAAAAAAAAAAAAAAAAAAAAAAAAAACTACCTGGTTCGCGCCAACATCTGAGGACAGGTTGGTTGCACCTATTAAATGACCTGGAAAAAAAATATCTATTGATTTTCCGGGCTATAAAGATTGCGACATATAGTCCAGAAAATCCTTTTAATAAACTGTGAAATGTTACCTGGTGTTAAAGCAGGAGCAACAGGAGCAACGGGAGCAACAGGTGGAGCAGATAGCGGGAGTGAATACTGCTGAGGTTGTGAGTACTGATTCAGCTAGTATGACACCACAGTGAAAATGAGAGCGAAAATAAATTAAGTAATGCAAAAGCTTATGTTCCTTTCTTCTTGATTTACTTTAACAAAAGGAAATCATACTGCAGGTTCAGAACTTACCCCCACCATGGCGGGTTCAGGTGGACACCCAAGAATAGAAGAGTAAGGTTTGTCAAAATCTCTCCTTAAACTGAAACGACCAGAAAATAATGTTGAAAGACGACATTTTTTAGCACAGAAACATTGAACTTTGCCTGTGCATACTCACTTCTGGTTTTTCAGGGGTTTTGCAACTTCAGCATAAACTCTGACTCCATCGATGTACAGTGGTCTAGGTTTCGTGAGTAACTCAACCAAACGTGTCACTTGCTACAAAAGACACCACATTTGTTGGTGCTTAGACAACATTGCACAAAGACTACAGTCACTGCAAGATCATTCAAATTCAGAACCACTCACCTCATGTGAATCCATATCCACGAAGCAGAAGCACTTTGCTCCAGGTGTCTTGCCCTTGACGAGACGCACATTTCTTTCATCCAAGTAAGCATAAGGATCCAGGGCCTTTAGGATGGTCTCTACTGAGGTGCTGGCCTTCACATTCTTTATAATCATAGCTGTGACAAAATTGACATTTCTATTCATTCCATTCAGTCATTTATGTTATGTTACACCAAATATTTGAGAAATTTGACAATCACTCAACACCAGAATTTTTTTCTCCATGTACTTTTACTGTCTTTAAAGACTGATCCAGACTGGAGGGGACTTTGAGGGGGATGGGTGGCACCTCCCCAGGATTCTCCCTGTTGCTCCCTGTCTTGAAGTTGTTGCTGCTGGTCCACCTGCTGCTGCCAAGCCTCTGGAGTCAGGTCAGAGTTGCGGGGCCATAAGTCAGTGGGCAGTGGGTCGACAGGACCTCTAGGTGGGGTCTCATTCAGGTTAGAGTTAAAGTTTTCTGTGGATACATCCGGTGGGGGTAAGTGGGGTTCCTGGGGGTTGGGAACTAATTCCTTGGAAATGTAGAGAAAACAAAATATTATAAGAATAAACAGAAAAACAGGTTTGAACTAAAGCAAATAAATTTCCCCCATCCTTAGCAAGGATAGCAGTATTTTTCCTCTTTTTATACCTACATGGATTGTTTCATGGTTGTCTGGTTGGACGAATTTCATGGACGCTGTTCTAGTGCCAACCTTTAGAGATCCCTGGAAAGAGAGCAGAAAACACAAATTAAGATGCAGCCCTAGAGACTCGAACTTACAAGAATTCCTATGATGTGCACTTAGGCAGGTTTAGTCCTCCTCGACATTGTGAGGATAAAGTGGACTAGGTATTTACAATGTTGACCAAAACCAAGGTCAGGAACCATGCTTTACACAGCCTATTGTTCCCACGTTGTCTTTTTCTCCACAGCTGCCGTACCGGTAAAAGACAAGAGGTCTGGACCTCTTTATCTTTTGGATTTTTCTGACCAAACTCTGTTGTTTGTTTTTAACCCAAATCCTACTTCCTTAAAACTCTGAACGAAAACTAAGAAAAGGGGTCTGGGTGACTTTATTCTTCATACGCCTCCGCTCTTCCTAACACAACTCTCGACATTCAGACACAGCAAGGTAGGACAGTTAAATGGAGAAACAAACTCCCTTTCCTCGGAATCAACACTTAAACTCGAATTAATGTTATAAAAAACTTCTTGAAAACATATTAGATTGGAATCTCGTTTGTCAAAACTCGGCAAAGGCAAATAAAGCAACCATGGCCGAGGCAGGCCCACTAGATCACACAAGAACAAAGAGTATAACTGTCACCAGAGGACTGCATGATAACATATGTTACTTTCCAAACCAATGACAAAAACACAGCAGACTTCCCTAACATGTCAGTGTTGGAGAAACCAACATAAAACACCAGTTCCAATATACTCTCCTCTTAAGCAGGTTTACATTAAGCATTTCAAACATTTTAATAATTAGCACAAAAGGCTTAAAACGTAGATCAAGTTTCAAGAACAAGAGCGCCATTCCTTTATCAAGGAGAATTCAAAAAAGAAGAGTCAAATTCAAGTGTATGAAAGAACAAGAGTCGTTCAACTGAGAAGGCTTGATGGAAAAGCCAAAGACAGACAAAAAAAACCTTAAAAATGAAAAAGTGCTACAGATGCAGTGCACCAACACTGTGGGTTTTTTGTGACAGTGTACATTCAAGAAGGACTACGAATGCATCATGAATACCGAAAACACCTACACAATAAAATTGGTTAAAGTAGTTTGTCATAATTAAAGAAAAGTTTTGACATAAATTTGAGGAAAAGAGCAAGGTTGCAGCTTCATTGAATCACGATAACGAAGCTGCGCCAACTCTCCCGGGAATGTGAAAGATGTTTGTGTTTGCACCAAAGCGGTGATGCAAACCATTTAGTAGTGCGACTGCCAACTCTTAAATCTTTGGATGAAAAAGTATTCAACAAGGAAAAAAGAAATGTGAAGGAGTAGCACTCAAACACAGAGGTGTGCCAAATCTGCCTCAACATTGTCAGGAAGCATTGTGAAATCTTTCAGCTGTATAAAAGAGAACAAGTTGTGTTTCTAAAGGACCATCGTCATCTGCAACGAATCGACAGATAAAAATCCCAGAGCTCTGTGACTTTTGACTGCCATCTTCTATTTAAACACCAGAGAACAATAAAGCACTGCTCTCAAAAAGGTAAGTGGGGGAAAAAGGGGCACAGAGAGATGTCAATCTCTACTAGAGACACAATAAATCAATGAAGCAACAGTGTAACACATTGTGCCACAATTAACCAGATGTAAAAACAAACTGTAATGGTAAATGTTGAGTTACACAAAAATCCTTCTTCAAAGATTTTGTGCAAGGAGACAAACTTTTCAATCCTCTGTGACTGAAAACTCAACACACACATAATATTAACCTTATATTATCTGGCAAGGTCCAGATACGAAGATTAAATATACTTTAAAACTGAAATTTAGACCTTTTGGTTCAACCTTTTGGACCTAAATTTGGGAGTTATTCTCGTGTTCCCAGATTCCCCATCCTTCCCATCTGATAACCATCCCCTCTCAACCCCTTCGTAATCCTGATGTCAGAGACGGCCTCAGTAGAGAGACGAGGATGGGCCACCTTGTTGGACTCCATGAAGTGGACAGCATCCTCGAGGATTAAAAACTCCACATAGGCGGTATCGTAGCTGTAACCTGGGGACAGCATTTGAAATACAAATGGGTTTTGTTAGTCAATGCCAGAAATATCACCTACTTTAACACAAAACACACCAGTTGGTGAAGAGATCGAGAACAATGCGAATTTTAACCCCAAAAACCCACACGTACCTGTTCTCGGAACGTATATTAGGAACTTTCATTTAAGGTTATTTTTTTCATATACTCAGTCTTCTGATGATCAAGCTCGTACAAGATACCTACTAAATTTATTCAAGACTGATGCAGCCAACAACTGTGTTGAACACAGTATGGAAACAGGACAATTGGTATTGATGAACATAAAAGTAATAAAGGGAATCCAAAAACATTTTAGGGAAGTTTGTGGGGAACTTCTGCAGTGGAGAATAGAAAAAAAAATAAAATAAAGGTCCAAATCTGAAATAAAAACCTTTCCCTCAAATGTAGAAAAAGAAAACACTGATCAAACATTTCATTTCAAGAGTAAGGCAGCATTCACTTTTCCTAAGTTCCTTTTTTTGTAAGTCACTGGTTCAGAGATTCTTTCACCAAAGCTCCTTAAGATGTGATTGTCTGGTAAATCACAGACAATGGCCCTGCATCCTCCAGCTTGAAGGATGACTTAAAGAACCCACACCCCATTTAATGAGCAATTTCACACAGACCAGCAAACAACAGAAACCTTGAAGATGAGCGATAGCGAAGTTTCGAATGTTGTAAAGAGCGAAATGTCGAGATATGGGCAAGTGTTTGCCTCAATGGGTTGAAAAGAAAACATTAAAATCTTACCTGGCACAACATTTTTGACTTTCATCCCCTGCAAAGGAACCCCATCACGGACCACAAAGGCACCAAGGATCTGCAAAGCAGGATTCAACCAAAATTAGTCATTTTTATAATAGATCATACTATTTGATAATTTAGTTCACCACAGTATTCCAATTGTATCTGGTAAATTACCTGCTCCATTGTGGCAGTCTTTGGAATACCAATGATGGATATTGTATTGGACACCTTGTCTTCCACTGATGCACTCCTGTAATCCTGGTCCTTATTCAGACATTTGGATTAAATTCTAATTAAAAAATGTATTCCTTTTAATAACATATATGGTTAAATAAATTAAAAAACAGCACTTACCTGACAACCAGATTCACTAAATTTGGAGGGTGGAACAGGTTTTGACTCGGGTATCAGTTTCTCTGTAGGTGGAAGCTCATCACGTTTATAATCAAATGCTCTCACGGACCCAGTTCTGTAATCGATGTCTCTGTAATCTTGATCTTTGACTTGCACAGTGTTGCTACTTTGAAAATCGTGTTCCAGACCAAGCTTACCCCCAGTGGTACATTGACCACCTTCCAACCCTTCAAAACCTTCTTTTGGCTCCTTACTCCTCTCTCGAGATTTATTTTGATTATGTTTTGGATGCCTTTCTTCAAGCCAATGTTTACTCTCATCATTTCGACCAAATGGTGCAGTGAAGCAACCTCTTTCCAAAGGCTGATTTTGTTGTGGGCCATTTCCACCAATTTGTCGAGAGTTGTTGACAGGTATGTGGCCATCGTGTGGGAAGTTCATTTCATTTTTTGGAAAATCACCAGATGGCCTTCCCCGCTCTTGAAAAGACAGTGAATCTCTCACATTAACATCTCTATCAAATCCTACGGGAAAGCTTGGTTCACATATTTCTCCAATACCCTTTGCTACATTGACAAAAGGGGTTTTATCTTTTTGCCGGTTCTTCCATTCTTCAGCAAGAGTCATCTCTTCACCACATCGATAATCCATGAGGGGGCTTCCACCTGACTCTTGGCATGGTCCATCTCTGGGGGAATCACCTGCAGTAGTAAATCCTAATCGTTGAGGTCCAGGTAAGGACATGTCTGGACCCCTAAGATCTGCTGAGCCAATACTACATCCTCCAAACCTTAAGGGTGAGCGATCTCTAGCCCTAAAGTCAGCTGATGGTTCTGGGCGATTTCTGAAGTCCATATCAGAATCAAATTCACCTCTTGAATCAAAAGGTGGCCCTCCTCTTCTGTCAAAGTCCATTCTTCTTCTTTCATGAGAAGGGAAGCTCATATTAAACCGATCACCTTCACCAGAACCCATAGGATGTGATTTATGTCCGTCTCTAAACCCATCATGTGAATGATTCATTCGATCAGGTGGAAACCCTCTTCCACCATTACCATTGGGATTATTGAACTGTGGCATGTTGGGATGGAATGAGTTTCTTTCTCTTATGTCATTAAATTTGTTGTGTTGATCCCAAGGGGCATTTCCTCTTCCATCCATGTCCGGTGAGTTCCTGTTTGTGCCCATAAAACCAGTACTGTTTATCAGTTTTTCCCTGATGGAACTCTCAAATTGTTTTCTGAGGCTGAAATCTGGTTTCTCTCCCCATCTCATGGCATCCCTGTTTGCCTCTCTAGCCCTCATATCACATGGCTCCATATTATGGCTTCTCATTGGTGGTCCATCCAGCCTTCTCATGTCCATAGGGGGGAGATCCAAAGGTCTTGGGCCCATGAGACCCATAGAACCCATATTCATGTCATCTCTACCTCTAAAATTAGACATGGTGTTATCTCGGCCCCCAAACATCTCTCCACGTTGATTGCCACTAGAATACAAGAATAAATTAGTCTATCATTTATACTGCATGCATCGAATCAACCAATCCCAAAAGCACAATAAGTTTACCACACTATTGGCCATTATCAGTTGACATTGTTTTTTTGTAGTTGTTGTTGAACCATTTTCTGTATTTAATTTCATTTATTAACACACACACAGCTCAACTTGTCAACCTAAAACTACATTATAATATTTTACTAGTATTTTATAAACCTGATGTCAACGAGGAAGACGGTAATAAATAACGCTGTCCATTTGTATTTGGGTCACGATGTATACAAACAGCTCCAAACAAGGAAAAACATAATACGTCATTTAATTCCTCTTACCGAAAGGGAGCACCTCCTCGTTGTCTTGGTCCTGGTCCATCCCACATGTCCGCGGCTGATATTCTGTCTGAAATTAAAATCAAACAGTATTTTTGATTTTTCTTAACTGTTTCTGGAATTTTAGCCTCGTAGTCGTGGTGTAACAAAATACCAAATTATGGCGATAGAGGGCTTTATGATTCCAATAAAATAACAAACAGACCAGTCACACACAGACTATTTTTTGGGTCAGTTGAAGTGGGCGGTGGGGTTGCTAATTTTAGTCCGATAGCTATTAGCAGGTTTACACAAGGCCTCTGTCACCTGCTTAACCATTTGTGTGTTAATACGCGCAACAGAACACTTTAGGTAAGACAAAGAATGGAATTTGTTCCAGATATTTCAATCTGATATCATAGCTGACCAAAGGTTGTAAAGTCAGAGAACTAGTGCTATGCTACACCAGCTAGCGCGGTTTTGCCAGCGCTGTCGTTTATAGAGCAAAGTCACAGCGAGCTATGGAGACACTTTAATAACTGTAGTAACAACATGTATTTTGCGTGCACTTCATAATTCAGATAATGTCTTACTTATTCTTCCAGTTCCTTTCGACACCGAAGCGACAGCTAGCGTCTCTCATCAAGAAACTGCTTACAAATGGAGGCGGTTTCTTCTTCGGCGGTGATGACAATTCAGACGAGATACGCGCTGGCGCCACACGCTGTGAAGGAGTAAATATTCAAAAATCTTCTGCTTAAATACTATTCTAGCGCATTTCGGTTAAGTCTCCTTATTGTAGCGGTTAGCACGCAGGCACTCCAACCAGAATGATTAGAGAGTCCTTGGATCTATTCCCAGGAACTACAAGATATGCTATTGTCAGGGGCAGCCAGTAAACAGCAGTCAAAAAACTGTTCATGTTAACTCAATAATTTCCCAAAATCGGGATAATTAAAGTATGGCTTTCTTTCTTCTTTAATTCAGGTTTATGTTTTACATGATGAGATATGTTATTGTTTTTTCCTCTGATAATGAAAACTGTACTGTGCAATGCTCATATAATGATGTGCCCAAAGAAAGCCTTTACTAATAAACACCGACATCAAATTAAAAGTCACTAGATGGCAGCATTGCAGCTCATTTTATTGTCATAGTAAATGATTATGCTTATTTCAGGATGATAATGTCTGCTGAACAATATTATCAGGAATCCCAAAATATAAAAAATAAAAAATAATGTTTGACTGCATTGACTACTAATTGTATATGTATTGCGTAATATCTGTAAGAATTCATCATCAATTGTCCTTTCATAAACTAAACCCCATAAAGCAATAGTGGTGGCCTAGGGGTCAAGGAACTGGCTGCCAAGTCACCTTTGAGGTGCACTGAGCATGGCACGGTCCCTTCCCTGCAACAACAATGCTTAGGTTTTGTCAAATGCCATGACCCTAAAAATATTTAGCAGCTTAACAGCTGTATTTAAAATTAAAAGTCGATAAATTGTAGTATTGCAACTAATTATAGTCTCATATTCATGAAGTAGTGAATAAATATCACCAGGGCTATGTTGGTATTGGTTGACATTGGAATCAGAAATAAAGTGTTTTTTTTTTCTTCAAATATTGCAAAATGTTAATAAGGGACATATGCAAATGTCATTAATTTTGTACAAAGAAGTGTTTCAGCAGTTTCAGCAACATCAGTTTATCCCATTTTAATCATTCACAAGCACTGTAGCAACTAGTTAGCTCAGCTATGTTGCTAAATACACATGTAAAATAAAAATACGCATGTATACAATGCAATTATACATAGCAGTACAGTATCTGGATGGGGCAATCAACTCTGTCTTTTAATAATAACAAGTGACAACACAAATACAAGCTAAAACAACACTCCACAGAAGATGCTCTAAACCTAGTTTTCTGTGTTTAAAATGTGAAGGTGACAGAACACAATCCTCAGAACACGACACCTTTGGACCAAACAGGAGAACGAAGGAAAGTCTGCTAAAACATTTCAAAGAAACTAGGAAGCGTTTATAATCCATTTTCTTTTGAAACACTACGGCAACAAATATTAAGGCACTTTAACTTAAAAATATACTTTCTTAATGTCTTAAAATTCTGAATTGACAACAGATGCACTGGACTGGAAACAGTTTTAGGAACCATTCGCAAATATCTGCCTTTTTTTAAGAACCTGCCAGTAAAGGCAGAGACACTTTTGTTTGGTTTTAATGGTGGATTCCAGCAGTAAACAGAATTGTGCCCCAAAACGTCCCCGTTTAAGGTATGGCTCTAAAAGCGTTGACTAAAACACAGGAGCTGACTTTAAGATAATAAAGATTGTTACCTGAAGATTATAATTCAACCTGTTGAAATCGATTTGACGGTTCTATCAAACGTTTCAACTCAAAATTTTAAGTCACAAGACTTAAACTCAAAATTTGCAAGTTCTGCAGCTGTAAACACACAAAGGTTTCTGAACAGACAAATACATCTATATACAAAAAGCCAATGAATAAAGATTGTGAATCAGCTTAACTACATAGTTCTGTTTTTCTATTACAGTTCTTTAAAAATGGAAACAGAAAAGAATAAGAGCTACTTTGCAACTATCTTTAAAGGGACCTGAACATAAAATAACAGGGGACACTGGACAACGACTACTCAATAGACCAATCAGTGCAGAATGCAAAACGAGATGAAATGTACAGCAATGAAAAACTATTCTGCAACTATGGCAAGCCAATCATGGTAGATATGGTATCATCATGCCAAGTTTATTGGCTTTAACATGTGTGTGCTTTTTCAGATGGCAAGGGTCCTCCTCCTCTTCGGCCCCTCCTTCCTCGGTTGATCAACAGCTAATCTCCCTCTCTTTGGGGCATAACTTGAGTAACATCGCCGTTGCACCGTGACTGCGGCTGTTCTTCTGGTCGGGCTGCACTGGGCAGGGTGAAGGCAGAGGGGCTGGGAGTCTGTGTGTCAGGGCCCTTTTCGCTCAGAGCAGCCTTTATGCTGGCAGCAAACCCCTCACTCTTGTCCCCAGGTGCAGGAGCAGATGCAGCGCTGGGTGTGTTTGGATCGGCTGCAGCCGCTGCCCCAGATTCAGCTGGCTCAGATGCCCTGAGTCTCTTCATCAGGGTAGTCACTCGAACAGCCTTCTGTATATGACAAAGGAGAGTCAGGAAAAAAATCAATGCAAGTGATATGTGGGACAGTAATAAGATTCTGCAAATCCACAGTAAAAAGTGATTTTTGATGCAGCAGCATCATTCAGACGTTCAGATTGGATTTTATGCTCCGAAAATGCAGCTGAAAGATTTTTTGAATGACAGTCCAATAAAATATGAGAACAATAACAGAGCCGGGAATGAGAATAAAGTTTTCCTGCTGAGCAGACTCTTTCACCTCCACTTTTTTCCGACGTGAACAAGAGGACCAAAAACATCAGGATGGAGCAGGAGGTAGCACGTATACATATACAATATACTTATACAAACCACTGGATGAGTATGCATGATCAGTAGTAGTAATAATAATGAGCTTCAATGCCGCCATCTAGTGACTTTCACTTTCAAATACAGCTGTTCATCACCAAAATGTTTTAGCCGTTATCTATTTTGAAAAAGCAAGAAAAATTTTTTACAGATAATACTTCATCTGCTCATATATTCATTTTTTACCGTCAAACTTGATTCAATTATTTTTCTTTATACTTTTGGATGGCCAATAAGTCAGCAGAAATTATAAGCCTGATATTAGCGTAAATATGCAATATCAGTAAAAACATGAATGGTTTATTGGCAGAGAAATCATTAATGATCTTACTGAAACAATGCAAATCCAATAACACAATGTCTGGTTTTTGCCCAACTTTTAAAAATTGGATATTGGGTTCTGGAAAATTTTACCTCAGCTTTGGAGCAAACAGCAAATATTGATATTAGTTCATATTGTAATTGAAGAAATAGATAGCAATTATGTTGGAGTAGAAAAAAATTGAATATGAGCAGTAATTAATTTCAGACATCCCAATCAAAAAAGTTATAAATTCAATTTATCTAAGATATCAACCCACAATCAAGATTGGTTGTTAGTGTAAATATTAAATCTACAACAGTAGATGGAGAAACAGTATGAAAACAAAGACTATCCAATCAACTTCTTCAAGTTTTGACTATATACCTGTATAGTGAAGTGTACTGTGGTTAATAGTCTTATATAAGCAGAAACCAAGTATGTCAAGTGACGTACCTTCCATTTGGCTTTGGCAAAGTTCTTTTCTATCTGCGCACAAACACCATCCTTTATGTTCTTGTCTGAGGCAGCATTTCCAGAAATCCTGGGAGAATAGCAGGACATTTACAACCTGATAAATAACCACCTTCATTTGAATATCTTAACCTTTTTTTTTCATTTATTTTTACCATTCATGGGCTATGGCCTCCTGTGCAGTCAACCGCTGGTCTTGATCCACTTCCATCAGAGATGCCACTAATGTTTTAGCTGTAAAAACAGGCGAAAAGGCATAATGTCTATATAGTCTTTACATGTTATTATATATTCTTTCTTCTTAATATAGGTTGCTGATGTATGTATATACTGTACGTGCAGCAAGTCCTAGTTTGGCTGTATGACAGCAAGTTTGGCTATAAGCAGTGTTGGGCAAGGTACTTTAAAAAAGTAACTTATTACTTTACTAGTTACTGCTCTGAAAAAGTTACGACGTTACTAGTTACTAAATTATAAAAGTAACTAATAACTAGTTACTTTACTTAACTTTGCTTTAAAAACACAGTAAAAAAGTTTAGTGTTGTGTTCTGTAGCAACTATGATAATGAAATGTTGTGGTACAATAAAAACAAAATAGATGTTTAGACATTTTGACAGGCATCTTTATTGCAGTCTGATTTGGGTAGCTGCCCCTGTGACCCGGCAACGGACAAGCAGAAGAAAATGAATATATATGTAATGTGTATATATTAGGGGTGTGAAGATTAATAGTTTTAGATCGGCTCTGTGACCTACACGATTCCAAGTGTATAGGTCCAAAAAGCCCTGATTGGTCAAATTGCAGTAAAATGGTCCAAAGGTTTCTTGCTCCAGAGCCCGCCCGCAAATAGACGAGACATTGGCCGCTTCCTCTCACTAGAGTGGTGAGCCCATAGACACATATATACATCTATTCACACGTGGGCTGATTTGATTGGAGTTTAGGTAGTGGGTATTACTCCCTTCTGAGCAACATGGAGGACAACACAGACAATTTTTTTCATTTAATATTGAAGGTTTGGACATCATTTGTTTTTTTTTTTCAAGGGGGCTGGAAGGATAGATAAAAGCAACGCAATTTGACGACTCTGTAGAGCGACAATCGAATACACTGGAGGTCCAACAAACCTTAGCAGTCACCCAACGAGACTGCAGAGTGGGACTGATGACGGGGTGGCGATGGCGCTGGCACGGCAGGAACGGCCAGTAGTCAGAGGAGCGGACAGAATGAAATACATACGTTTTCCCACCACAGTTCGACAAAAACTCACAGGCAAAGTCCAAGGCAATAACGGAATCTATCGCTTGTTATATTACAAAACAATGTCCTGTGTGACAATCTGGTTACAGGAGTGCTGTCTACAGCCAAACCTTTCTAAAACTGTAGGCTTGTATTTCACTAAAATAAGTAGAGAGTCTCCTGATCCTGATAAACTTGTTAATGGAGATAAAATACAAATTGTCAATCAGTATAAATATCTTAATATTAGATTCACAGCTCTCCTTTAAAGGCCATATTGACCATTGTGTAAAAAAAAATCAAGTTAAATCTTAAAATGTTCAATTTGGAAGGATGCCAGATGAAGCTGAAAGAAAAAAAAAATTGCATATGTATTTTTTGCTTTCTATGTATTGTGTGCTTCTTGCCTTTTAACATCATGGCCACGCGAGAAAGATGAAAACTAGCCTTTGGCTAATTCTTTCTTATTTAACTATGTGTAATATAATATGTTTATGAAATTGCATTTCCCCCTTTTAAATAAACTAAACTAAAACTGTATAGTGTAGTGGAAAGCAGAGTTGGAAGATCGAAGTGGATAGATTGTATATATATATATATATATTTATATATATATATATATATACATACATACATATATACTGTATATACTGTATATATATATAAAGAAAGTATATAAGAGAGTATATAATAAATACACGTGGACTTATATGGATGGATGAGCAATATACTATCTATCTATCTATCTATCTATCTATCTATCTATCTATCTATCTATCTATCTATCTATCCATCCATCCATCCATCCATCCATCCATCCATCCATCTATCTATCTATCTTTATCCATCACTAACTAGCGAACATCCCGACTGATTGC
>JAFBJS010057789.1:238676-290108 GCA_016785265.1 Paraplagusia blochii
GCAATATACTATCTATCTATCTATCTATCTATCTATCTATCTATCTATCTATCTATCTATCCATCCATCCATCCATCCATCCATCCATCCATCCATCCATCCATCCATCTATCTATCTATCTTTATCCATCACTAACTATCGAACATCCCGACTGATTGCTTTTGTCTTACCAGAATCTGAGATGTCGTCCCAGTACGGTGAGTCAAACTCATAATCTCCAGACAGAATCTTGAGGAAGAGGTTTTTATCCCGGTTGTCAGGGTCATCATCTTCTGCGTCATCGTAAAACGGCGGATTTCCAGACAGACTGGAAATTGCATGGAAGGAGAATACGCATCATTTAGAACTGCCTTAAAATGATAACACTGTAGTGCAGTGACATTGAGGACTCACAGTATGTACATGATGACACCAATGGCCCAGCAGTCCACGGGCCGTCCGTATCTCTGCCTGCCGACCACCTCAGGAGCTAAGAGCAGAAGATTAAAATTTTATGAAAGAGACATATGCTGCCGGCAGATTTGGTTCTACTGCGTGGTTAAAATCCGGCTAAATTAACACAAACAAGAGATTCTGCTACATTATTGCGCTACTTGCCAAGATACTCCGGAGTCCCACATGGGTCCTTAATGAGTCCATTTTCCAGTTTTGCCAGTTGAAAGTCGCTGATAACAATTTTGGAGTGTTTCAGACGGTTGAAATATACCAGGTTCTCCAACTGGTGAGGATACAAAAACAGGAGCAGGCGGGGATTTTTTTGGAAATCATTCTGTCCAAATGTTAAGGATTTCATGTCAAACCTCCAGTTGCATCTCAGTTTGAGGCAACTGGAGGTGCAATACTGCTGCTTTTCACTAGGGGTCAGCGTTGAGACGTACCTTCAGATTTCTGTGGACGATTTTTAGAGAGTGCAGGTAGGCTACAGCTTCCAACACCTGCCTCATCACGTTGCTGGTGTCCCTCTCCGAGTAGTAGCCTTGATCTAAGATCCAGTCGAACACCTCTCTACCCGTGGCACTAAGGAGAAAGGACGGAAGAAGATATATTTTGGAGTATATTGCAGTGGAAAAATTGAGAAACACTGAATATTACATAGAGAGGCTGAATAAAAATGAAACAATCTGTAGATTTTCTAGATCTACTGCAACTGTAAGCCCGTATTTACAAAGTGTTTTGGAGCCACGTATATGTATTATCAGAAAAACCTGACTGTACACCTTTGGTCACTGGTTTCGTACCTTTTTCAGGGTTTGTGACTTTTAATCATCCTTTTCTATCTCCACCTGTGCTCTCTATCTTCCACTCTAACTCCAACTACCTCTGTGTGCCCTGTCAGTGCATCCATCAATCCCCTCTTTGGCCTTCTGCTTTGTCTCCCAAAATGCATTTCCAACTCTGGGATCCTTCTTCTTTTAATATATCTGCTGTCCCTCCTCTGAACATGTATAAACAATCTCAATCTAACTAAAACCTTAAGCTAGTGGGGGCACAAGCCAGCAGATTTTATTGATAGTTCCAGGGCCAGAAAAAGGGTTATGGGAAAAAGGGTTATCAGGAAGATCATATGGCTTAAGACTTTGGCCAAAAAGAATGATGCGAGTCACCGAGAATTTTATAACACACCATCACACACACACACAAAAAAGAAGAATATTCCAGTTTTAATTTAGTGTAATCCTGAGAGTGTAATCCTGTTTAGTTACATTAGATTAGCTTAGTTAATTCAATGCTGATATACTGGCAGGAATTGAAGCAAGACACAAAGATCTTCTTCAACAGCTCTGATTACTCCTTTCACCTAGCAAAGAGTTTTAAACACCTCTGCCCTGTCCTGTAGTGCATTGACAAACAAACAAAAAATTATTAGCCATGAATAAAGGCTTTCAGACTAATTCAGTGAAATAAGGTGGGTGTGCTAACATCTACACTCTGGAAAAATTAGGATTATCTATTAGGACCAGTTCTAGAATGGATGTTAATTTAAACATCTATTAACATCTTTTATATAATCAACATCATTTAACTTTGTTAACCGTATTATCCAGAATATAAGTTGCATTGTTTTTCTGTTTTTCCTTTGTTTGTGACTGCAACCCTTGTTTGTTTTGGTTTTTTTACACTGTTGGGCTTTAATGCAACTTTTATTCAGGAACAACTCCAAGTCCAGAAAAAACACTAGACCCTGGTACAACATTGTTATTGTTAATTGTTCTGGTTTTCACCCTTTGTCAGCCCTCAATAAAGATTCGAATAGAACTCATCAGACCTTTTTTTCTTCTCCTCTTTTTTCCCAGTCAGGCCGACTCTAACTCTCTAAGACTTAGATCTTAACGCCCTTTTGGGTTTCAAGTTTTTATGGCCGATTCAGGGCCTTTTGTTTCATTAGGTAAATGTGAAGATTCATCTGTCTAGCTCCGTGACAGTAAATTCTGCACTGCCTGAATGTATAGGCTGGAACTAAAACACTTGGTGTGTTAACTATTAAAGATACTTACAGCTCCAGAAAGAGGAAATACTCCTTCTTAGTTTCAAAAGCGTCCACCAGCTGAAGGATGTTGTGATGTTTTACCCTTAAAACACAGAAAAAAAAACAAGAAATACCACGTAGTAAATCAGGTAAACATGTATAAGGCATTTAATAAAAAACTATATATATATATTTTTTTTCTTTTCCATATATACCCCATGGCCAGGGGACTAGAGATGAAAACTAACCTCTGGCTGATTCTTTCTTATTAAACCATGTGTTTATGAAATTCCATTTCCCCCCTTTTAAATTTAAAACTAAACTAAACTAAAATAAAAAAAAACCTGTCAGCTGTATAATGTTGTTGAAAGCGGAGTTGCAATTTTTTTTTTCCAAGATTCAAAAAACTAATCAAACGCAGCCGAATCGGGTCGAACTAGATCGATCGTTCATTGTTTTATTTATGAATCGTTCCTAAATCGGATTGTAGCCTGTGAATCGTCACACCCCTAATATATATACATTACAGTATATGTGTAGATAATGATGGCCCGACATAATAATAGAATCCTCCTCTTTCAGGACATCACTTTATTCATTCTGCCATTTCTAAACACACACTGTTCTCTGAAATAAAGTGGATTTTTAGGATAGGAGCTCAGTTCGTTTCACAGCAGCCCTTCTCAGTCCATCTGCTCGTACCTCCACTGCCTTTTCCCTATTAAAAATGAAACTAACAACCAATTATTTGGGTTTTGCCCCAGAAATATACAATAAAATAAAATTTTCTTCTGTCTAAACATCCAAAACATAAATGAAAAAAAAAGAAAAACCAATGTATTGAGAATATAAAATAGTTATAGTTAAGAAAACCTTTTATATAAGGTGGTAATTAACCATGCAACAGAGAGTGAGGGAGACGGAGTTTCCAAAGCATTATGTGTTTTATTTTTATTTATTTTTGTATCATATATTGTATTTCATATAATAGAACTGAACACTGTAAAGATTTTAAAACTACAAGGACATCCTGGATTATTAACTTAAAAATTGCTTTTGTTTTACACTTAAATGAAAGATTTCCCTTAATTTTAACAATTTTTTTACACGACTAACGGAATCTGGATTTTAATTCATTAAATATTCATGTAAATTTTAGCACAAACAGCCACAGTATGCCCACTACTTCGCTGCAGCCTGAATAAATAAGCACTTTCAAAGGAGACCCTGACGTCTCCTCCTCTGAAAGAGCTCTGCCCACGTCATCAGAGCACAGATTCTGATAGAGCTCCAAGTAAAAATACTTATATAAAATAGTATTTATAAATATAGTTCAAAGACTCTACTTTACTGACACTAAAGATCAGGGAGAGGAGGTAGATGTCGCTGTGAGAATCAAAATGCAACATTTGTTGCGCGTAACCCACAGTGATCACTATTACCTCGGGTGGGATGGATTTTTTATTTGACAAACTTATCATTTCACCATATCGTCTATCCTCTCCTGAACCTCTAAAATAACCACCTTGGTAGTTTTAGCGTTAAACATTCTCACTCATCAGAGTGAGACAGAGGACAGAGCTGATGGCAGACCTGGGATTAGCAGGAGAGGAGGAGCTAGGATGAGCAGTCGTATTGTATCATTGGCTGGTATCTCAAAGAAAATCTAGTACATGTTGTTAAGTCATAATTAAGAAAACTCAGGATTAGAGTAGCTTGTATGCTGAAGAAATTAAAACACTGAAAATCACCTATTATATTTTCACATTCAGCTTGAAAAAATTAGGTGAGCTTGTAATATGATCATTAAAGCACGCAGTACATAAACAGAGTTTTAACACAAAGTCACCCCATTTATTGTATTATGTTTAGGTGTTATTATCTTCTCCTCACTGCTGCAGCATTCAGGGAGTGCGTTAAAACACTAAACTATGGCGGGTTTTGACAATCATATATTTTCTTTGTGCTTGACTTCGGCAGCATAAAGGATTGGGCTGATTTTTTTCTGGTGCAAGATTTATCATGAGCAGATAAAATAACACATCACTTACATCTTTAAGATCATTATCTCATTCTTGGCAGCTTTCCGCACTTTTCTTCCATCCTTTTTGTGGAACTTTTTGCAGGTATACATTTTCAAGGTGTTCCTATCCTTGGCACGGAATATCTCGCAGAACTCCTCCCTGTGGAAGAGACGGGGAGATGAAGAAAAACAAACGACACTAAGTGTAGGAGGTGTCATGACAACCGCATACTCACGCTTTGACCATTTGTCCGAGGTCATACTTGTCGGTGACCTCTGTAGGACTGTTGTAATCCTTCTTCTCCCCAAGCGTCAGACAACCAAATGGCATGGCAGCTCTGGCCTTGTAGGAATAACCTGTAGAGCGGAGTGAACAAAATAAAAACAAAGCAGAACACGAGTCCTGGTTGCACTCATAAATAAGACAAAAATGCATGTTCAGCTGGGAGGGGGAGATTTTGTTCATCCTCTGGAGATCGATCCACCTGAGTCTGCAGGAGCAGGGAGATCCAGTGAAATTAACATGTCTTCTCCGAGCTCTAGAAGAGTGCCGTGGTTGCTTTCCTCTTTGCAGTGAGTCAGCTCTGAAATGCTGCAGCATCTATCCGCTCTTCACATTTACACAGACCTGACCCTCCACTGCAGCTCTGCCTCTGCTTTTATCGTGGGGAAAAATAAGCACCAAAAGGTTCCCATTTGGGAGATTTATCAAACCCATGACTCCAACAACTCCTGGCACCCACGAAAGTCTGCACAGTGTTTTAAAATATTGCCATCATGTCAGTCTCATATTTTAAATGTTGAAAAGACAGTGTTGACCAACAGCGCCCCCTCAAGACTGGCTGTAGCTCTGGTACACCTAGAGTGTTGTGGGTGCAATTCTTCATTTAATTAGTGTTTGGCTGCCTTTTGGTAGAAGGCGAAACCTGTAAAACACAGCAGAAAAACAACTTAAAACTAGGAAAGTCTAATGGTATTAGCTGATCGATAATATATGCAAGAATCAATACAGTTGTATCTGAAAGAGAAATCTAGCTGTAGCATTGATGCTCATTTTAGTAATCTATTTTGATAAACAGGGGAGTGCATGGGAAATACTAAAGCCAGAAACTCATACAGTGGTTCACTGTATGGTACAGAGAAATGAATAAATACTACTAGGTCTACGTCGGTATTGGTTAAAAATATGGAATGTGTTTGAATATTATCGACATACTTCCTTCAGACAACAAAAACTCCATTCAATGAAACATTAAAATCCCTTCAACACATTTGATGCCAAATTCACAGCTTGGCTGGAAACACTACTGATTTTTTAATGGACTTAACAGTGTCTGTGTTGCATAATTCTCCACGCGTTGTGTTTTGGACTCTCTCTTCATGGAGCCAAAGGTGACGGTACATGGGCGATGGGATGTCGGCCTTTTGTTGAAGGTGTTGAAGGTGATTTAAAACAGGTTTAAAATCAGGTGTCGTTGAACACTGATGCTGCAGCAAGGAGCACGGGTCTACCACAGAAGCTATTTTTTCTTGGTGACATGATAGGCTTGTACAGAGTCAGTCTCAGTTTTTTGGCAGAACTTCCAGTAGAAATGGCAGCCAGCACAGAAGAGTGGGAGTAGAGAGATTCTGACTGAGGTGATGTCTGCAGTCTCAGTCAAAACTCTATCAGAGGCAGAGATTTCTCCCAGAGATAACAACACGGAGTAAAAGCTGCTGCGCGGCGTAGAAACACGTGAAGAGGCTTCTCAGAGTAATGAATGGTAGGTGTGAACTAATGACTGTGTGTATGAATGACAATGTTGTCTGCAAAATAACGCACCTCTGTAATGTTCCGATCTAAAGACATCTCTGCATTTGAGCTGTAATGGTCAAAGTAGATGGAAAATTAAACTAGGTAGAAAAAAAGACACTGGAGATTAGTAAACAATTATAATTTGTAATTTTTGTGAACTATTTAAGGTAAATGTTCATTGGCCCCAATAAATACTAAAAGTGGAATGTGATTTAATGACAGTAAATGGAAAAAAATGATTAGACCACTCTGTTGTTTTCTTCAATTCCTTGTTCATCTTAATGCCTTGCTCCACTAAAGGTTTATCACCTGGGGGAAACAATGAACACATAACGATGCAATGACTGAAAGCACTGTATTTGTCAGTACAATGTTATTGCTAGTGATGTAGGAACGGAAGTGATTTTTGACACTGTCAATAAACCATGCAAAATGGCCAGAAATCAGCTCTGAAATTAAACCTAATTATGAGCATTTTTTGTTGTTATTATATTTGTCCAGATTAATGTAGATTAAGTGGAAGCTGAATTTTAAATGGACAAGAAATTAAAGAAAGAGTGGGTCTAATAGTTTTTTTTTTTCATGACTGTATATCAAATCACATTTATTTGAATCACTGAACTGAACCAACTTCATAAGAAGAGATGTTTTGTGAATACCATAATGTGTTTTAAGTAGATTACATTTAATTTAATAAGAATTAAATTAGAATACCTAAAATGAAATTAATTGAAATTGAGTTGAACTGAACTGAATTTAATTGAACTTAACTCAATTAAACCATGAATGAACTAAACTGAAAACATAACAGAAACTGAATAGAAATGCAATTAATTGAAATGAAATGAACTAAACTGAATTGAAATGAACTGAGAAGAGAATTGAAATATATTCAATTGAACTGAACTGCATTGGCCAGAGCTGAAGTTAACTGAAATTAATTGAACTGAACTGACGTTAATTAAACTGATCAGAATTGAAATCCATTGCATTGGTTTGGGTTTTTACCATCATTTTTACAACACAGTCTGGCCACCCATGGTACCTCTCAAGGAAACATCCAAACATTTTACTTTCTCTTACATGCTTAAATAACTTGTGACAATGCCAAGACAACCAAATTTCTGCTGTCCTTGTTTTTCCTGGTTTCGGGGCTATCTTAAGTTAAAAGAAAAGGATCAGAGAAAATCCACAACTGCGGGCAGTTTGTGGTCTGCAAGGTCCCCGGTTCGAATCCCCCTCTTCCTTCCTACTCAAGTTACCACTGAGGTGTCCCCATACTACCTGAGCGCAGGCTCAGCAAGCAGCCCCCTGCTCACTAAGTGATGGGTTAAATGCAGAGGCATAATTTCCCAAAGATTACTCCCTAGGGATCAATATAAATCTAATTTATTTTATTTATTTATCTACAAGTGAGCTCAGTGCTTTAATGTCTGCCTTTCTGGATGAAGTGTACATCATTGATGGGAACATAAAGACTACTTTAAATACACCCAACTGCTGAACATGTAGAAAAATGTTGACTCTAGGATCCCATGGTGATGGAACCTTTTGCAAAATTTTCTTAAATGGCATGTTGGGTCCTAAGACATTTACCTTAGTTTTTGGGGACGATGGATGATATCAAAACTGGAAATTAAGTGTTCAAACAAAACTGATAAAATCAAAGAGGTTTTCCAGGCTTTATGGACCGATCTTTTAAGGTTTCCAGTCATCAAAATTTGAACTCAGCACAGTAGGAGGATCAGATATTTTATATATTTTCATTGTGGTAAATAACAACATTAAGGTCAAAACCAAAGATAAATTTCTCTTTTTATAATAAACAAAAGTCAAACCGTGTAAGTGTTAAACAAAGCCGAACTGTGAATTTTGTGTATTGCCGCTAATGTGATAATGTGATGTAAATGCAGTAAAGTGAAGACTGGAGAAAAGGACCGGAGCTAATAATAAGACACTGCTTCTCTCTCCTGCAGTGAGGTCCACAGAGAACATTCCAGAAGGACATGGTATCTGCTGATCTACTCTTTCATTTCTCCCATCAAGTCGCAGAAAAACAGCCATCACAGCAGAGGCAGATCTGAACTCAGTCAAGGTCATTACAACTGCTGTGAAACAGGCTCGAAAAAAAAACAACAACAGCATTTTATTTAGATTACTTTAGATCAGATCAGATTAAAATCAGATGGAATCAGAAAAGATTGCATCACAGTGTACTGGAATCCCACTAGATTTGAGTACATGGGGTTAGATTAGATTAGATTAGATTTGATTCAGTGGGATTGGATTAGATCAGATCAGAAAAATTACATTATACTACATCTCACCAGATCAGATAGAATATGATCGAATCAGATTAGATTTGTTGAAATCTCACCTGATTTAAGTAAATTTAATTACAATTGATTAGATTGGAGCAGGGGCGTGGCCAGAGCCCTTAAAATGGGTGGGCCCTGAAAAAATTAGGGTGGGCCAACCCCAAAGTATTATAGCCAAGTTTGAGCAGCCCTCTCATTGGATTGGGTGGGCCCGACTGACAAGTGGGTGGCCCACCCGTGGCGTCGCCTATGGATTGGAGTTGAATGAATCAAATCCATTTTCCCATCCAATAACAGTAATCTTGTAATCAGCTCTTCATAACTGAAGTTACTCCAATCTTAACTGTGTGTCAGTCATCAGCCCTTAGTGTTTGTGCTGCTGGGATCCATTTAATAAAACTGTTAGATGTCTTAGCTGTATAACAGGAAATATTGGACCACTGATATTATCAGTATGATATAGGTTTTATCATGTTATGTCTGTAGGAATTCTTATAGTTTTTTTTATCTGGTAATGGAAATCCAATAATACAATATGGGGTCTATACCAGTATCAGCTGATGACGTGGAAGTGAAAATGAAGCATTTAGACCATATTGGTAAGTCAAATATTGGTAGATATCCCTTACCCTAAACTTTACTTTAATCCTATGACTATGTAAAAATCTTAAAAATAATATATATAATAATAATATATCTCTTTAATGTTAATTATAACAATACTACTTCTATTTCTATTTCTTTTTTTCTCATCTACAAACAGAGACCGATATTTAAATAAATATATGCAGGTTTCTATTTTGGAGTGATGCTTTGTTGATTTAAAGTCAGATCATGGCTTCAGGCCAAAGAGATCTGTGGGTCTGGAACTGGAGTGGAGTCTTTTTAAAGGGAAACAGGCGCAGATGGCAGCGATACGACACCACAGCCAAACTTCCAATCCTGTAATGCCTCATTAAAGACCAAACTGTCACTGATGGTTTTTCTGAAAAAAAGTGAAGAACATTTTTAGGTTTCATTTCAAGGGTGTTGAGTCAGAAATGAACTTGGGAGAAAAAAAGTGTTTGTTGTAATTGATGAGGAAAACTGTGACATTTGTGAATCAGTTCCTTTATCTGCATGGTTTTTGTTTTGCTGTGAGTCTACCATTCATCTCTTCAGGCATCACTGCTTCATCTGACCAGATTCTTCTGATGTTTTTTGTTGCCATGGCTACCAAGTTCTACAGTATGCACCATGGTACTGTCTACAGAACAGCTCTCTGCACACGCCACAATCCACAAAGACCTCTACTGCTTCCTGTGACCAAAACTCAAACATCTCCTGAAATGAACTCCAGGTACAGAAAGGAAGAAAAAAAAATCAAACTGTAGAAGTGACTGAGAATTGATTGGAGACATGATTTGGGTGTCGTATTGTTAATTAAAGATTACGTAACACGTGTTGGAATAATTTTGTATTTTTCATGTCATCTTTTGGGGTTACTGTCAGGCTCTTTGGATTTTCTTCAATGACAGAGTTTCTAAAAGAGAAATTTGAAACAGAAACGGAAAGACTCTACGCCACCTCTGTTTCTGCACCTTGAAAACCACCTGGTGATGATCACGACTCTGACATCACAACAACTGACTACATGACAAAAAGGGCTGCAGTCTTGACCAATGCTCAACGCTTTGAAGATTCTCAGAAACTCACCTGCATCAGATCAGATCCAAATAAAAATTAAAAAACAACAAAATAAATAAAATACAGTAGGAATAATAAGAAAAAAATACAGGGAGGGGAAGGGAAGTGCGGAACATTTCCCAGATGCTGGCTAATCTTTACAAAAAAAAAAAAAATGAATGAAGGGTAACACCCACTGCAGCATGAAGCCTGTCATGTCAACCACAGACTTGCAAATATTACATTTGTTAAACGTAACTTCAGCTCAAACAAATAAAATAAAAATAAATAAATCTACACTTTTAATGGACTTTTGAAATGGAGTTTCATATATATTTTTTCTTTTTTAGGTTTGTGGGTAAAATGAATGTAGTTTGACATGGTATAGTTTTTTGAATACTCTTATGACCAGATTCTAAAAAAAATCAGATAATAATAATAAAATAATAATTATTGTTGTTAATATTATTGGTGTTATTGTTGAATATTATTATTATATCACAATCATTATAATGATAATGATAATCAATTTAATTACAAAGCATGATAATATAATTGTTTCATTAAACATTATAATAAATAGTAATAACATTTTTCATTATATTTTTTAAAACTATCCTGCTTTGTCCCTATACTGTGAAGTACCCAGTTCTGGCAGTGGAACAGATCAGTGCCCAGTACTTTCCCACCTCGCGGGGCGTGTGAATGTGAGGTGGCACCTCTGAAACATTAGCCATGAAGTGGGATGTGCGATCAGCAGCTCGTTGGCTGCGAAATGATGGCCAATAATGACAGGAGGCAGGAACACCGCGAGACTGTGAAGTGAAAAAAGTGCTGCAGTCTGACTATTACGCAAGTCAGAGAAGAAGCGCAGTTTCACGCCGTTCCACGTGAATCTGTGCGTTTTCCCCGGCGTGTGAATGGACACGGGGTTCGGGAACTTTGACAGTTCTGTCAAAGCTTCTCAACATTTGCGCATCACCACCGGCTGGAGCGACCGTGCGGCGGAACCAAACTCTCTAGCAGGTGTTTTTCTGAAACCAATAAAAAAAAATTCAGGGATTCTGACAAAAGTTTGTCTTTTCTTTTAATCTCGTGTATGAAGAGAACCGACTTGCGGATTCAAGTAACGGATCCGTTACTTGTCTGGCGTTTTTTGTTTTTGTTTTTTTTTTTCGGTCGTGGTTTTAAGACGATAAAGACAAACAACAACATGTGTGAACCTACCGTCAGTGGAGTACCGGGGGCGGAAGGCGATAATCCAATCAGTCCGTCTTGTGTCGGGACTTTTCCCGGGTTGAATCCACTGATTCCGCAGCCAGTCAGAGCGCTCCGAGCTGCTCGAGCATTTCCAACAAGTCCGCTTCTCCACTGGAGTCTTACGTGAACGTGTGATGAAACAGCGGGCTGTGATGCAGGAAGGAAGGGAAGTGTGTGTGTCTCTGCCTGTGGAAGAGAGAGAGAGCCATAGAGAGAGAGTGAGAAAGAGAGAGGGAGGAGAGTGAGACTGAGAGTGTGTGTGAGTGCATCAACCAAGCAAACCTCCCTCCAACAGGAGCATCATTTGAGGACCGCGGACCATATGCGAGGCTCAGTCTGCTCAGCTGGAGGCTGCGCGTCAGATCCCGGCTCTGGGAGAAAACGGCAGGCTCACAAGATGTTGCTGACGCACCCCAACCCTGCTACCCTGCCTTCCTGCCACCGACACTCCTCAGAAAGTTTCTCAGGAAGTTGAGGAAAACCAATCAAAAAAAAAGTCGTGGGGACAGAACCAAAACAAATTCTCCTAAAAGACGATGGTGCGCCCGTATGAACGCTAGGGGGCAATGTGACGAGTAAGATTTTAAATATTTAAGAGATCATATTGGTCAACTAATAATGTCTGTCCAATATAAGCATAATTGTTTAACATCAACAAAAACCCATAAATGTTTTATTATTATTACTGGGGCAGCAGTCTGTCTGTCTTTCTGTTTGTTTGTTTGTATGTCTGTCCATATACCTACTGACCTGTCTGTCTATCTATCGCTCTGACTATTTGTCTACCTATTTATCCATCCATCCATCCATTTTAACCTTCTTATGCATTACCTGCTGTGGGGGCAGGAATCTCCACGACTGCCATCCTAATCTCATTGCACCACACTGTACCTCCTCCAGGAGATAAAAACAATGGAAGCCAACCACTCTAACTTTGAGTCCATCTTGCCAAGAGGGGAACACTGATGTATCATGCGTTTGGAGGATGTCTTCACAGCGGCACAGTGATCATATTGGAACATTTTGTCCCTAGAAAAAAGTAAATTAGTAAAACTGAAGTCAATTTTTAACTGGCTCCCACTAGAGCAGGCCGAAGGACCTTCAGACCAGCACTGGTTGACGTAACAGGGTTCAATACCCCTGCTGTCTGCCATCTAACCTATAGGCATGGGCAAACTAAGACGCAAGGGCAGGGTGAGGCTTGTGCTGCCTTTCTGCTGCAGTGTCCATGCCCATTTACCTTTACCTAAGTAGAAAGGTAAATAGACTAAGTATATTCTAAAAGCAAATTCACATTTAAGCCTCTATGCATGACTTTTACAAGCCAATTATCTTATTTCAAGCAATCTGTTTCTTACCCGGACTCCAATTTTTGGATTCTGGCATAAATTCTCACAAGGTCCCCCATCTAGGACGTCCAATTTCCCCCTACTGGAGAAGACATGCAACAACAGATTTGGGCTTATTTTTCCCTGCTACATTGAGTTGGATTTGCCGTCGGCTTCCAGATGTTCACATCCTTTCTCTGAGCGCCACTTGCAGAACCAGATGCTACATGTATATTTTACGTACTGTCTGTGCTCGACGACAGGAACTGGCAGCTTTTAATGTAAAGTTCTTACATCAACACTCCCTTTAAAATAATCACGAAGGCAAAGGTCACAGTCGCTTTCCACCATTATTTGCTATTCGCTCCACAGCTGCATATCATTAGCATTATCAATGTATGAAGGTCTTGTTGTACATTATCATATTTCCTTGTTGGTACCGTTATCATGCACTAATGTTGTTTTCCTAATAAATATTTGCTGCTCACATAACATTTGTCCATTTATTGTCACTATTTTTTATTAGTTTTTCTTTAACTGGAATTTTGACCTGACAGAAACAAGAAACATAATAAATGTATGGTGTTTTTTTGGCATGCATATAAGCCTTTGGAGACATTAAAGATCACGCCCCACAGACATTCCTCCAGTGGACCTGAGGTACAAATGCAACCCATACCTTTATTTATTCATAGCCACTTCCATAGCAGTAACCCTGGAAAACATGATATATTTCCTGTGACAGTGGAACCTTTCTCCTGAACAAACAGCTACATTCACAAATGCTACAGTCGCAAAGTCACACTCATTAAAAACAACATTTTGTCAACAGACATCACGGCCGTCTGGCCATTTGTGTTTCCAGCATGGAAGCGAGAGGAAACGACTGGAAGTGGCCACCGGGGGCTCATCTGCAACACGCATAAATGTCAGGTGTTAAAAGCCATAGTTCCCGCTTGTGAACGCATTTCCTCATGGTGATACCAGCTGAAAATAGGACCAATGCGCTGGAGGACTTTTGGTCTGGAGGGGTCCAAAAAGGGTTTAGCTCTAAGCAGCTGGACTTCTTCTTAAGGTTGAAAGACGTTTTATTCTTCAACTGAGGAACTTCATCAATTTCCTGTTGTTATTAGGGGGAACTCTAGTAGTTATGCTACTCTAGACCACTCCCTTCACCACTGAGTTGTTTTGGTCACACCTTTTTAGACAGAAACTGCTCCAGTAATGAGCAGTTTTCTTGTCACATGTCCAGATGTGAGAGAAGCCTGCTCTGGTATTGATGTAGGATGGGATCTCAAGGCAGAATGGTCTGTAGCAGACAAATGATGACGCAGACCTCCCCCTCTATTCAAGGTTGGTTTGTCCAAACGGGCATAGATGGCTTCCTTCACTCCTCCCATCAAACCACCCGTCCTCCTTGTCCAAAATATACATATCTGAGTCCTTGAAAGAGTGTCCCTTTTCATTGAGATGGAGATAAACTGCTGAGTCCTGTCCTGATGTGGTCGCCCTCCTGTGCTGGGTCATGTGTTTGCGTAGTAGATTTTCTCTTGGAATTTTGTCCTTGGAATGAACTAACCTCTGTCTGAGTGTGTTGCCCGGTTTGAAGTAAACAGGAATGTTGTGTTTGCTGAAAATCCTACATAGTTTCTCTGGAGGGAATCCTGAGGGGGTCCAGACCCGAGTTGATGACTCACTGATTATGATTCAAGGTGGTGGGAGTTAATGGCTTATGATGATCTGGATTTGGATGCAGACCTCAATCTGATCTCAATATGGATCTTGATCTGGACCAAGATCTGGATCTGGACCTAGACCTGGATCTGTACCTAGAGTCAGACCTGGGTCTAGTCCTGAGTTTGAATCTGAAGTTAAAACAGACGAGTGGTCGATACCCGTTTATCTTTCTGTGCTGTGTGGTACAGTATAATTCATCATCACCAAGAAACAAACCTGTGTTAAGGCAGGTCATTGTAAAGTAAGGCAGTGCAAGAAACAATTCACCTTCTGGTTCTAAAAACAAATCACAGAATTAAAGAAAACTAAAACACAAAAGTTCAAATTAGAACTGTTAACTTTTAGCCGATGTTGTGCTTTCTGATAACGATCTTACACCTTACATAATTATCAGACACTTAACAGACAGGTAATATCTTCCGATCAACATTATCTGTAGCTGTCTCAGTTTTGTGGTAGATGACTATGACATTAGTTAATTTATTGTTTTTAAAATATTTTGTTGTTTCACCTAAAAAGATTTGTTCCTGACCAATAATTGTTATCTCTCATGAATCACAGTGCCCCCCCAGGAGAAACAAGATCATTTCCTGGGGTCCCAAATTTCATGATTGTTGGTTCTGAAAACAACATGTGGGAGTGGGAGCTGACAGGCCTGAAGGCTGGGACTCGATAATGCCATCACATCCCTCAACACTGCACACACTGCTGCAGCTTCTCTACATTTGAAATGAAAAAAAATGACTAAATATGACTAAAAGTATAAAAGTGTAAAATAATAAAAATTGGAAAAAACAAAAACCATGAGATGGAGCTGAGAGTAAAACAAATGGAAAATACAATTATGCTAAAAAATAAGTTAATGGCAAAGGTCACTGCTGTCTGCTTGCTGTAGGGCCTGACCATGCTACAGTGATGAAGAGAGGGTAGTCAACTTCCAAACAACTTCCATCTTACTTTACTTTTCCACTAATGGCAGCAGAAAACACGATGCCATGTTCCTTCATGCAGGATTCAAACCCTTATTAAAGTCAAAGCCTTTTATGGTGATATGATATTTTGATATTAATCAGTTAACATATCGAATTGACATATAAACACAGACGAAGTTGCCAGTTGTTGGTGAATACCTTTTGAATCCTGAATCCTTCAGTCCATCACACTTCCATTCCCAACTCAGAGATATTCACAACAATTAAAACAGGAATGCGCAGGAATCGAACAGTAGTACATCCTGCTGTAAGGCTAATTAAAAATCAGGTTCTACTCGGTGCTCACGTTAACAACTCCCTTAGAACTCTCTGTTGTTTGTGCTGTAGTCTAAAATTCTCCGGTGATTCCTGTCACTATCGGCAATTTACTGCCAGGCGTATTTTTGGAAAGACAATTAAGAGAATTTGCTGATTTTTTCTTTCTCTTCGGAGTCTCTGAAGTTTCACACCAAACAATGTGTGTGTGATCTACATCTGGATCTGAATCTGGTCCTCGGCCTGGGCCTGGATTTGTACCTGGTCCTGGACCTGACTCTAATTATATTTCTCTGACAGCGTACAAATCTGAATCTGAATTTGGATCTAGATCTAGATCTGCATCTGGACCTGAATCTGTATCCTGAACTGGATCTGGTTCTCGTCCAAAAGTTGGAAAATGATCTGGTCCTGGTCCAGGATGTGGATCTGGACCCCAACCTGGATACTGACCTGGACCTGACGGAATGAATCCAAACACCTGTATCTTTTCGGAATTCTAGACTTAGACAAGGACCAGGTTGTAACCCTGGTCCTGAATCTGGATCAGGGTCGAGATTTGGACATGGACCTGTAACTGGATCTGGAGGGATCCCAGGGAGGCATGAAGTCTCTGGCTTATGTAACAGGAGTGGCTCCAAAAATGAGTAATGCTGCTTAAAGTCCACTGGGATAAGAGGGGAGAAAGCTCTCTCTCCCTCTCTCTCTTCCTTTCTGGCTTTCTCTCACTCTGTGTGTCTCTCTCCTCCCCTCATTCATTGTGTCACCAAGATTTTCCCAAACTCCACTTGTCACCACAGCAGATAAGGGACCTAGAGATGCTTTGAGCTTCATCATCATTATCTCACAGGGAGACGGGTAGAAGCAGACATACAGAGCCAGCAAATCAGGCAGTCAGTCACAGGGAGACAGGTAGAATCTTCCTCAATTACAGCCGAGTCAAACACTCAGCCGGTCGCATAATCAATCAATCAATCAATCAGTCAGTAAGTCACTCAGGTTCAAGAGAAAGTCTGACTCAGTCATTCCACATACAAAAAAAAATTGAAAAAGTTTTAAAAAATAGTTCTCCAACAGTTGGTAAAATGTTCTGCATTCATTAAAAGCATGGTCCTCCTGGAGGCTGATGGTTTAACATGGTTAGCAACGCCTGGTGAGATCCAAGAATGCAAAAATACAGTCCTGTGTTGGTTTAAATATTTCCCTGCGTTTGACACAAAAGCTAAATTGTCATTGACGTCCGCCATTTTGCTGCGCAGTCGCCATAGTAACCGTCTCCTAAGGGAAAAAGATATTGCAGTGTTTAGTGTCATTTGAAAGAAGCTTAATCCGGGCTAACAAATCCGACACGTGAATCCTTGAAGCCGTCCCCTTCCTATTCACCCCCATATTCAAACATTTTCCAAAGAAAATTCAGAGTCCCTGTTTCCTGTTGGTTTTTAACCACAGCAAAACTTTGATTGTTTTATTATCAACACAAACGAAGCTGTGAGTGAATATGGAGTGGATGATACAAGAAACCAGAGAAAGTCTATGTGCAATGATGTAAATGTGAAGATGAATCAGCAGCAGCTCTGTTTCGTGGAACAACAGAACCAAGTTCTCAGGAACGAAAATGGATGACGACCCATTTAATCTGCAGCATTTGTTTTTTTGTTTTTTGTTTTTTTTTTATCTAAAACCAGACTCTCTGGTCCGTCAGAAGTCGACACAGAACTCGGATCTGCGTCACTGAGCTCACAGGCGGCAGCATCTCCTCTGAAACTGTACTCAGTGCTGGGCTCATTCTGATGTTACCATGGCTGCACCAGTTCATCGAGGCTATGGAAGTCTGTGAATGGACTGGAGTCACTCCTCTGTCTCTCTCCCACCTGTCTGTCTTCCCCTGTGCCTGTCTTTTTTCCTGCTTGCTTGTCTGCTTATTGGCCTGCCTGTCTTTCTCCCACCTGTGTCTCTTCCTGCCTGCTTGTCTGTCTTTCTCCGAGCCTACAGTAATTGTTTGTCTATCTACTCGCCTGCTAGTCTGTCTGTCTCCCAGCTTGTCCAGCTGTATACCAGCCTATCTGTCTTCTCCCCTGTGGTAAAATTTTCCTCAGCTGTGAGATATCACATCAGATTTCTGCCGTCGTTCTCACTGCACTCACATAACAGAAGAAAAAAGTGACAACAAACATTGTGTTTGGGAGCTTTAGCTCGGGCGGTGAGTTCACTGTCGTCGTGTGAACAGAACGTCCTGAACACACCAGCTGGAACTGGACTCACATGTTCCCATTCAGTTTTCTGGTGGAAATGATTTTCCCACTGAAACAGTTCCTTTTTTCTGAACTCATGCTTGTAAAAGATGAGTCAAGTTGAGCTTCATCTTCGTTGTCATAGAAACTAAAACCAACAGTCACGGGCCGAGAAGGAAACTTCTAAAGGACTGAAGACCTTGGAAAAACTGGGAGTCAGTCAGCCCATGTAGTCACGTATTTGATAGGTATGTCAGTCAAATTACTGTTTCAGTCAGTCAGATTATCAACCATTTTCAGATTACCTTATCAGTTAGTCAGTGAGTTTTATTATCAGTCAGTCAGATTGTTGTATCAGTCAGTAAATCACAATATTAGTCAGATTATTAGTCAGTATGTTAGATAATAAGTCAGATTATCAGTCAGATAATCAATCAAATTATCAATGAGTCAGGTTATCAATCAGTCACTCAGGGAGATTATCAGTCAGTCAGATAATCAGTCAGTTAGTCAATCATTCAGCCAGGATACAGTATCAGATGGTTAGTTAGTTAGTTGAATTATTGCCATCAGATTATCAGTTGTTCAATCAGATTAATGTATCACTCAATCAATCAGTCAGATTACTGTATCAATCACAATACCAGTCAGTCTGATTATCCGTGAGATTATCAGTCAGTCAGTCAGTCAATCGGTGAGTTCATAATATTTCATTCCAGAATTTGCTGATAATTCTTTTGACTCTTCAGCCAAATAAAAACAATCTTTAACATGTCTTTCCAGATAAAACATAGTCTGTCTTTAAATTCAAATTTTGGTGTTGGTCCGCCATAAACCACAGACTATGGATCTGGTTTTATTCAATAGAACATTTACATTTACCATGGGAATCAAACCGAGGACACTAAACACTAAACTGATTCACGTGCTAACCACTACACCATGGACAGTAACACCAAAGATGCCAGGTTCTATAAATGAAATGAATGAAAGTGGATGATAATGATAATAATAATATTAACAATAATAAATCTGTTAACAACAGGTCTACTGCTCCCTGGAGGCAATGAGTGTTAGTTCCTCTGGGACTAAAATTGGGATCTGGGACTTGCCTTTGCATGTAAGGTGCCTGTACGCCAGCAACGACACTACCGGACCTTAGTGGTGGGGACCAGGTGAAAACACTTCATCTTAACAGTTCCAGCTTAAGGAACTGACTCAACGTTAGGGTTAGGCAGGGAGGACCTGGACCAGCAACTTAGGAACCATCGGCGACTGAGAGGGAAGACCCAGGGCACCAGTTGACAACAGTGAGACATATATCGTTTTCACATTGGCACTTAATTCGGTATACTCTACGACGCGAAACCAGTTTCGCTCCCCATTTGCGTTCACATTACAAACTAAAGCGCATTTGCTCCTCAACTAATGCACATTAACTAATCCACCTCTATTAGGGGGTTTCGATACCGAATTAACTAATACGGGTGTAAAGCAATAAAAAGTAAAATGGTTGTCGCTCCCCACGTGTGTATAAAAACAACACCCAATTAGTTTAACGAGGTCGTAAAATCTCGCGTAAAACCATGCTGAAGACCTGTCGTGACACCACATGCTACGGGAGCAGCTCATCTCCTTGTCAACTGCTATAAGTTACTGCGATATTAGGAACAGGATTACAAAAAAACGGCCTCATATTTTCTCTCCTTATCTTCTTCATTCGTTCCTTGTGTCTCCTTCTCATCGCCTTCATACGTCACCTTGATCTTTCTTTAACCTGCTCCATTTCTTTTGCACGTGCGTTTGTTGACAGAATCCATGTTGAATAAAACCGGATATTAACGAGATCTCGTTATATAACCACGTGATCAAATTGAAACTGGACCATTTAAATATTGTTACATATTGTACACCTGTGTACAATATGTATAAAATATATTTGGATTACATGTGGATGTATGTGTATATGTATAGCCTTGAATGCACATATGATATATATGTGTATATACAGTATGTGTATTTCTATTTTTACGTATGTATATGTATATATATAAGGATGGCCAATTTATCGGTTCACCGATAAATATCGGGCCGTTATCAGCAAAATTTTTTATATTGGAACACATCGGTATCGTTTTTTTGCACCGATATTCAAAATCCTACGCTGCAAAGTCGCGGTCTCGGTAAATACGCTGGAGTTTCTCATGGGGTACTGAGTCAGTACTACTGACACTTTGACCGGCAAGTCAACAACAATGATTGATGCTACAATAAATGTCCGTGGTCTGGAGTTTTTTGTTGATAGAAAACTGTAATTCCTAGAGACTACAAGGAGCTGGTCATGGGAGATTTTAACACTTTATCACGAGGCATTTTTATGCAGTGAAGTAAAGAAAAACAGCACAGGATTGACTCAGTGAAACGACAACAGCGCAGCAGCAGCAACCGCAGCTGTGTCTCTCTCAGAACAAAAACAGAGAAGAGCAAAATAAATCCGACAAACTTCATACAGTTCATCATCGTGGAGAACCAGCCGCTCTCTTCCGTTCAAGACGCAGTTTTTACTAAACATGTGGAGTTTCTGTAGCCGTGCTATGTCAGGACTAATTGTATTCGAAATAAGTATTTCTCTGACATTTGCCAGTGAAACGCCGTTTGGTGTCGTCTCTCATGTCATCAACGAGAAGAGTCGTTTACATTGTGATGATGCTGAAATGTTCTTTCATTAAAGAGGGCTTTTTACTCTTATACTGCAGTTGTTTCTATCTGTGCCCATTTATATTGCCTATTGTTGTGAGGGCTGAATGAATCTGGTTAATAATGTTAATCACTGTTTTTGGAAAGTTATTCTGTCCAACACTAGACTTTTGTTGTTTCCATCAAATGATGTACAAAGAATCACAGGGCTGTTTCAGACATAATGGTAACAAAAATAAATGTGTCCTTTTTCCAACTTATATTGAAGTATATGTGTTTATGTTGTACTAAGTTATTTATACAGTAGAATGCCTTTAGTCTGGTGTCACACTAATTCAGGGAAAGTTAGCTGCCTATATCGGTATAAGTATCGGTTCATATCGGTATCGGGAATTAAGAGTTTGGGCAATATCGGTTAATATTGCTATCTGTAAATGTTACATTGGGCATTCATAGTGTGTATATATATATATTTATATATATATATACAGTATGTGTGATATGTATGATATGTATGTGTAAAGATGTAAAGAAGACTATGTTTATAGTGTATATGTGTATATTTTATCTAAATTGAAAGTGGAGCCTAGAGATCTTTAGGTCACCTCCACCTTATCCTCTGGTGTGGAGACTTGTAGATGATAGGAAACTGTTCGTTCAGTGACATCAACACACAGAATGGAATTGAACACAGATGGTTTAGAGTGGTTGAGAGTCGACATGGTCGGACAGTGAAGAAGTCGTGTGGATTTTGACTGTTTCTGCCTCCGTTCTGAAGGGAGGGCTGGATGCTGTCACAAACATTAGCCTCACACTTCAAAGTAGAACATTTGGTGCTCTTTGAGGTAACCATAGCTACCAGGCCCGAGCCGAGCAGGACCGGATGTCCATGATGTCGGCTGGCCTGGAACAGTCTGAAATTTGGATCCACTTTATGTTATACAGTTTGACCCTGGACTGCCATTACCTATGTCTGTTTTAATCCGAGAACTCCTGAGAACTCCGGTGAACATTGTTGTTGTTTCACCATGCTGTGGGGGCAACGACACCGACAAATAACAGGTTTTTAAGGTTTCATATCCTGGTAATTGTGGTATATGGGACGGCCATTCTATTTTGGGGAACACTTGAGCTTCCACAGAGTATATGAGAGCTGCACTTATCCACTCTCAACATCTGTTCTCTCCCCCTCTCGTTCTCTCTGTTTGTTGAGGGCTACTATTGAGAATTGGGCTCCAGTCTTTGTTTGGTTTCAGCTCATCTTTTATTGCATTTTTTTTCTTTTTTTTTTCCTTCATTTGTATCTATATTTAACTTTCTCCAATTGGGAGTATCAGCTTCAGGTCGGGATCAAGGCCGCCCCCCCAGCCCCCCTCGTCATTATTCGGACCTGTTTCAGACACTCTTTCCCTGTTCTTCACAACAAAAGCTCAGCTTTAATCAATAAATCATTTCCTTTGGAGACTTCCCATCGTTTGTTTCCATGAGGAATACATGAGCAAATACTTCAGCAAAACTGCAACACGCTCCTCTCAGGGATGGGCTGGAACCCTCCAGAGACATCTGGGTCACTGTACCTACCCATTAGGCTGGGGGGCAGGGAGGATGTGTGATGGGGGTTATCAGGGAGGTGTGTGTGTGGGGTGGTGCTGTTGTTTGGTGAGTAAGTGTGATAACGCAGTCAGTAAGGCATTCACTTTGAGGCCCATACAGTAGAACACCACTGAATTAATGATGGGGGGATGTGACCCAGTGACTGAACACTGAATGAATGTAGTTTCACTGCTCTTCTTTTCACTTAAACACCGCCCTCCCCACCCGCCCAACCCCCCCGACACAAACGCACTAGCACACGTGTGGAAATTACGAACAGATTATAAAACATGCATAAGTGCTGCGCTGCTAATTTTTCAACCATATCTCGCTGCCTTCCTACACAACGCTGCTATCAAATGATGGTCGCCATGGCAACAGGCTCACAAGCCACAACAGGGCTTTTGGAAGACATATAAAGATCAGCATAAGACAAAACCTCTCTAATACAGTTTTTTTTTTCTTCCCCGTGTCTGTACACCCGCAGATGAAAGGCTCAACAATTGATTTTTTTTCTTTTTATTTCATTAGTCCTTACCTCATTACTGACTGTCAAAACATCGAAAAATGAGAGACATGACTTTGCAGCCCAGTTTGTGGGTAACACATTTCGATCCAACACACGTTTCCCGACACCTGGGCATCTGGGTTAGTTATCCGCTCTCCTCTAATATCAACAGGAGAGAAACACATATTTTCCGCTCCCAGGAGACAGGGAAAAATCAAAGACGTCACAGAAGACGGAGCCAAGAAGCCAGATTTAATTCCTAATTCAGCATCCTCTCCAGGAATGTGGCTGCATGTGGTTGGACAATAGGAAGAGAAACAGCAATTGTGTCAAACACCCACTTTGTCCTGAAACACATTTTAGTGGAGTAATCAAACCCCCGGCGGGCAGCGTTCTCCCGGCTTTCATCATCAGCTCAGATCCAAAAAAAATGTAAATTTGGATTTTCAGACAGAAGAGAATAAAACACACACATACACACTGATGAAACCAGGTTGTTTTCACTAGTGAAAACCAACGCTGGTTTTTACAGAAGGCTACATAAAGAACAGGAGAGAACAAAGTGTGAAAGATGAGGAGACGACAACTGCTTGAAGAGAAAATGAACAGGTGAACCAGGTCCATCCATCCATCCATCCATCCACCAATCTTCAACTGCTTATTCAGGGCAGAGTTGAGGGTACAACAGTTGGAGTAGGAATACCCAGAGTTCCCTGTCCCAATACTCGTCCTCCAGCTCATCTGGGAAGATTCTGAGGCCTTTCCAGGCCAGCCTAGCAACACAGTGGCTCCAGCGTGTCGTGGGCCTTCTTCCGGGTCCTTTTCCTGAGGATCAGGATCAAAATACCTCCTGGAGGAAGCATCCAGGGACATACGATGTAGATGTTCAAGCCACGTCAATAGTCTTCTCTTCTGGAAGTGTCTGATAGAGCTACCATGCTTGTAGAAATTTGTAATTTCTTCTCTTCTGGTATAATAATAAATTATAAAATATAATCTCCCTTCCTTTCTCTCTAGGCATTTACTGAACTCTGTCACGTATTTGTAGCGGGTATAAAAAAAACCCCAAATTACATGAAACAGTGGTCAGCAATTAACACACGTTCACCAGAGTCGTAGAAACACACAACACCCTGATGAGTTGCCTCCAACCCTGAGTCTGGGTGTGGACAGAGGAAAAAGCCGGCGTCAGCATATTTGTGTTTTTTTTTTTGTTTGTTTCAACCAAAAAAGAGGTTGAAATGTAAGGGTAAAAAATTAAGTCATGACGTAAATAAGAAACTCCTGTTGGTGGCGCTAACTGTTAATCCACTGCTTTAGCAGATGCTAAATTGGTGCATCATTGTTTTTCATGACTGTGTTATTTGAGCAGGAGCAACCAATTATTCCTCAAGTACCACAAGAACCCCAGGAGGCACAATTTTTACTGCTGGGGGTGTGGAGTGTGGGGCAGGGGGTGAGAAGGTTATAAAGAACACTGCAGCACTATGTGGGCAAGGTCGTCCTGAGAGTCATATACAAGAATGAACAGGGAAGATGAGAAAACATATAACTGCCTTACCACCGTCACAGCCAGGCGGCACTGTTCTCTGGTAAACTGTTGTTCCCTGGTACACTTGTACTGTTTTGTCGTACACTTTTCTTGTCACTTGTGTATCATTCTTTGGTACTCTGGTACATTCTGCTACAGTTCTCTGGTACGTGGGTATAGTTATGGATATTGCTACACTGGCATTGTTCTCCAGACTCTGGTATGCTGATACAGTTCTCTGGTACACTGATGCTGTTCTGTGGTACACTTGTATTCTTTTACAGTCTCTGGCGCACTGGTGTTCTCTGGAACTATTCATTGGAACTACTGCTACAGTTCTCTCGATGGTTGGTACAGTTCTTCTTGTACACTTGAACTGTTGCTTGGTTCACTTGTACTGTTCTGTTACCTCGTTCTTTCTGATTCATTGGTGCAGTTCTCCGTTCCCTGGTACGCTGGTACAGATCTCTGGTACTTGTTCTCTGGTCTCTCATACTCTGGTACCCATTGTTTGTGTTTTTTGGTGGTCTCCATCCCCCATTGTTTTACTCAGTGGTCATGACCAGTAGACGAAGCTCAACCTAGAGCGCCTGACTTCATGGTGTGAGCCCTTGTCCCCTCAGAACACTAATAAACCAAACAGATAATTAAAAACAAAATTAAAGATCTCCTTCAGTGCAGATTTCGTGTGGCCTCGTTGGCCTTGTACCTTAAAGGTTTTAATTGCTCTGCGAATTTGTGTTTTCCTTTCAAACCCATCTGCAGAGACATTCAGAGCGAGAGCAGAGACGGGAACAAATATAACACTTCTCTCCATCTGTGACCTCCCAGCTCTGAATGCAACACAACAATGGAGAAGAGCAAGGCAGAGGGAGGAAGTCTGCCGCGCTATTCAGGTATTTACTGATGCCACACTGGCTCAAGGATAGAGATTCAGTTCGCAGAACAAAAGTGGGAGAAAGGCTACAAACCCACTCCACCAGAGGAAGTTTCAGTGCTGGAGAAGCTGCAGTCCAGAGAAAACGGACTGAAAACCATAACCAGCGTAGATTAATCCGGTGATACCCTACCTTTTGAAGCATTGCGTTACAAGACTTTTTTCGGAGAGAAAATCAATAACAATCTTTGTGATATTACAAAATGCTGCTCAGTATGAATATTGGTATCAGATCATCTATAATAATGATAGTTTTTGGCCTGATTAAAAAATAATTTCTAGGGTAGGGTTCTAGTAGGTAGAAGATTGGGCAGTTGGTGGTCTAGTGGTGAAGAAAGTGGACTTCAGTCCACAAGGCTCCTGGTTCAATTCTCCTACCGCTGAGGTGCCCTGAGTCATCCCCACACTCTACGTCCTGGGCGCTCAAAACTTGCTCACTTTGGTGATTTTTTTTTCATTTTTGGGAGGTAGGGGGGTAGTTGGTGGCCTATTGGTTAAGGAAGCTGACTTGGGTCTTCAAGGCCCGCGGTTCAAGTCCCCCTACCACCAATTTCTGTTGAGGTGCTCTAAGAATGGCACTGACTCAGCAAGCAGCCCTTTGCTCACTACAGTGACGGGTTAAATGCAGAGCCATAATTTTGCAACGAATGCTCGCAAGGGATTAATAGATTCTAAGAATAAAAAATAAATGATAAAAAAAGATATATATTATGTTACATCGGTAAGATCGATATCGGTTTATTATAGGTCATAAAACTCCTATAACATAATGCCTGTTTTTATTTTTCAATTTTGTTGGCATTGCACGTAGGGTTGCAAGACATTTACCTTGGAGATATTGTTATCGTTTGATTTTGCAATTGGAAATTAGGTGTCGGCAATAGTTATTATGGGACATCGCTAATTATTTCCTAATGATTTGTCGCAGCACCATAGTGGGACATGGAACGGGAGTTGGTAATCACTGCTCTAAACACACACACTGAACTCTTCGCTGCGTCAGAACACTCCACTGATTTGTTGCATATTCCAAGTTAAACACAAACAGAGAGCCAGCTACTACAGCGATCAATTTTAGAGATTCTTTTCAACATATTCCAATATTAAGTTGTTCACCATCAACCTTCCAAAGATTTTTATATTTTACCTATGATCTTAAAATAATGAAACCTTGAGCAATGCTGAGAAATGTCTGTGAACAAGATTGTGAACACAGGAAAGGTCTAAAAACATTGGATCAAGAAGAAGGTTTTTTTTTTCTTTTCTTGCTTCTTAGGCTGTTTCCCAGCGAGTGCTGCAGTGCAGAACATCTGCTGTCATGTGACACAACAAAAGCAAAGCTCAGTGTATGAATGGATTTCAGTCAACCGTCTAAACACCCATGTAAAAACAGAGCTGTTGGAATACAGACTGAAAATCAACTACAAAGACGGAGACCTCGAAACTCGTAGGTCAGACAAAATATCAAGAAGAATTTTTCATTAGGAAAATATGAATCTGGATCAACCAAATATTAAGATGTGTGCAAATGGCCGCTGTGTACCAACAAAACAACCATAATGCGATGGCCAGGAATCGCACCTGGGTCAACTGCTTGGAAGGCAGCTATGCTTACCACTATACAGCCATCGCTGTTTTTTTTTTACATGTTTTGTTGTACGTGTGAATTATTTGATGACCAAAATGTAACAAGGGGGCGTAACATCAGTCAAACGTCCCATCACAGCAGTGACAGTTGGCGCTCATCACGTTCGTTCGTCTGGCTGAAGAAGCCCAGTCTATTTTAAACCCAGTTCCACTTTCCTAACCAGCTCCAAACTTTGGCATGAGCTGTGACAGTGTTACATTTCACATGTTCTCCCATCTGCGGGGCAAAAAAAGTGTGTGTGTTAGCAGAGGACGGTGTGCCAACACGGGCTCCAGTGTGTTTGTGTGTGCATGTGTGTGTGTGTGTTTTCTTTCCCCTTGTCCGGTTGGTCATGTATCACACAACAGCTGCTGTAAAGAAGAACCAACGTTCACAGATTCCCAACAAACCCTACTTCAAAACCAGGCCAGTGTGAAATGAAAGTGTAAAATATTTATAAATATATACACTCCAAGACAACAAAAGGAATTTTAGACCAGACACTTTAGGGGTCCGCTCAGGGGAGCCACTTCCCAACCCCATAGCATTACTGCCTGGTTTTCTATTCAAGCTATCTTTATCTGTTCATCCATTTTTTTATTTCTGATTTGGATTTTATCTATCTATCTATCTATCTATCTATCTATCTATCTATCTATCTATCTATCTATCTATCTATCTATCTATCTATCTATCGGTTTATTAATCCTTTATCATCTATCATTGTTTGTTGAAGCAGTTTTCGTTTCTTGTAAAATTAATTGATTATCCATTGATTATCCCCCATGGCCCTCATCACATGATCCTCCGTCAATTCAGTATAGAGTATAGTATTCATTTCCAGTCTCCAGTCTGTAGGTGGAGGCAGAGATGATCAGTCAGAATCAGTGAGGATCAGTGAGTAAATTCTGCTCTCACTCCTGATAGAAACATCATAACCAGGTGTCTGAAACAGTGAACAGGAACATCTTTGGTGGCTGTGGACTGACAGTTGGGAGGTGATACTTAGAAACACCTCCCAGGTGGTTAAACGTGTGCACTGTCACATTTCAGCATCTTCCACCAAATGAGTGTTGGAGATCAAAGGTAGTCTCTGTATCATCCCAATGATCTTCTTCATTACAACTTATATAATTACCAGGCTAAGGTCTGTCTGTGCACTTATTAACTCATTTACTCGTCACCTCTATACCATGTCTGACGTCTCTGTTATAACCCTGAACAGGAGTTGACTTTTTCCAGTTTCCCTGCCTCAGCTTACGCTCACAGCTCGTCATTATCACCATCTTCTCTGCACCTGAAGCTAAGGTACGATGCTGTTTTTTTTCTATCTATGAATAATTCATCAAGACTTTGTGAAGAATGCTGTGAGTATAAACCGATTAGGTCAGAAATATGTTGTTTTTAACACACGACAGAATCTTCAACTGTGTCACCTCTCACACCTTCACTGGTTGAGATGAAGAGACAAGCGTCTCATGTATGTATCTAAGAAGAATCAAGCTCATCTCATCGATGCATGCATATACATTCATATATGCATATATGTATATATGTAAAATGGCTTGAGCTGCCACTGAGATATAGATATTGACACTATATCTATACACAGTATATGCACATATATTTATGTATGTGTATTTTTAGGTCTATGTTATACAAATATAAATTATTAATAAATGTATGTATCTATGTGCTGGTAGGAGCTGACTGAGCAATTTCATCAGAATATATACATACATGCAGTACATACACATATATACAGTTTATTCAAAATGTATGCATATATATTTATGTATGTGTATATGTATGTATATATGTACAGTCAAGTTTTTTTGTTTCTCAATATATAAGTGCATATATACTTACAGTATATGTATACATAAACATATATATTTATATATACATGAATACATATATATATATTCACATGTATATATTTATATATATCTTTAAACATATTTAATGATGTGCTTTGAAAACAAACCCCTGACCTCCTTCAGGCCCTCAACCTTCATTTTCATCAAAAAAACTGGATTACATTAAAGGTGAATGAATTTATTTGTTAAACTGAGTGGAGGAGTAAACAGAAGTCATGTATCAAGAAACAGGACTTAATCAGTGCATTTGTTCTGTGGGATGATTGGCAATCAGTAGTTTGATGAAGGGGATGCAGAATGACCTTGAACGTTTGTCTTCAGAGTGGTGGTGATCGGTCCGAGTACCAAAACTGTCACATCTTCATCACAGATAAACAGGTGGGTTGTTTGTGTGAAGTGGTCTGCTGTAGTGCGGCGAATCACTGCAGCATCAGTGATACCTGCAGGAGCGTTGGGTGCTCTCTAGTGGCGTTAGCAGGTAATGTTAATAGCACAACTATCAGTCAGTGGGTGCAGTTTTCCATCATCTAATGCACCATTATTTACCACTTTGTGATGACTTCACATGTACGAATAAGATAAAGAAGAACATGTATGAAAGAGTATCATCTGTACTGTAGCAGACGTTTGAAAACGCCTTGTAGACACTGTCTGAAGACACTGCCGATTAACTGTCAGAGACACTGCCGATTAAATATGGATGAATCTGAGACCAAAAAACATTCACCGTCTATTGTCTTTGGATGAGTAAATTGTGGGGAGAGTTCCAGTGCAAGGCGGTCTCAGTTGAGGTGCCCTTGGTCGTACCTTCAGCGTCCTCTCTCTCCACCGACTGTTCCAAGTGAAAAGGTGGTCCACTCCTCAGCTATCAGTATGGACATCTGCGTTACAGTCTGAGGCCTCAGCCTCGTCTGCAGACCCAGTCAAAGAAGGGTAGTGTCTGTTCTGATCCAGGTTGACGTAGGTAACCTTCAGATCAATGTAGTGTTCTCCCTCCAGACAGGACAGTATGTGTTGCACCTCCAACACCAGGCTGTGGAATGTTGGCCTGCACTCAGGCTCTGGGTCCCAACAGGCCAACATGACAGTGTACCTATTAGGGTCAAGGAGGGGGACGGAGCCCGACACAGGGGACACAGAATCATTGACTGGTCACTAGAATCATCCACACTTTACTTAAAACACTGTTTCCCAGAGACACAGTTGCAACCCTCAGGTGGGTCACAAGAGTTTTTTCAAATAGTACGTTCACACTTCTGTTGTATGGCATTGTGATGTCCATGCTCTGAGTGGCAATCCAAGTGATTTCAGCATGAGTCAGCATTTTCCATCTCATCCCCTGTCGTCTGTATCCTCAACTCTACCTCTAACTACATCCATGTCCTCTCGCACCGCATCCATAAATCTCCTGTTTGGCCTTTGTCTTTGTCTCTTACATGGTAGCTCCATCTCTAGCATTCTTCTACCAATATAACCACTGTCCCTAACACTCTTCTATCACAAATCACTTCTGACACTTTTCTCCAGTTGTTCCATCCTACCTGTTCTCTATCCTTCACCTCTCTTGCACAGTCGCCACTGCACATTGATCATTGATCTATCTAAAAATCTAAACTCCTGCATCTTCACCACCTCTGCTCCTTGTAACCTCAGCATTCCACTGATCGGCTTTTCATTTACACACGTACTCTGTGTTCCCACAACGGACCCTTATTTCTCTTCTCTTTATTGCAACCTCTACTTTCTAGGTTATCTTCTGCATTCCTCTACCTCTCTAGGTTCTCTTCTATGAATAAATATACACATTTATAAATTATTTAATATGTGTTATGTATAACATACATATTTCAATATATACATATACATTATATATTTAATGATATATGCACTGTATATTATATTACAATAAACTATTTTTTGCAGAAGCAAATAACAGAGAACGTTTAACTTTACCCTGACTGAGTCCTTTGGGAATCAAACTACACTAAGACCTACTATGGGTCAAACTGCTGAAGTATCCGAAAAACAAAAAAAAATGTTCTCTGTTGCCCCCACATCACAAGGTAGCTGGTGCTCTATCACAGCTTTCCCGGTACTTAGGATGAGTTGTCCAGCTTATGTTTTGGGATCTTGTCTTTGGGATGAACCAATTTCTGTCCGACAGAAACTGGTTCTTCCCAAAGACAAGATCCCAAGACACAAGCTGGTCAACTTGGTCTATGCCATTCAGTGCAGTGAGGAGTGTGCGGACCTCTACATTGGGGAGACCAAGCAGCCACTACACAGGTGCATGGTTCAGCAAAGAAGGGCTAACACCACAGGTCAGGACTCAGCCGTTCACTTACATTTAAAGGCCACCAACCACTCTTTTAAGGACCAAGATCTTCAGATCTTGGCCAGAGAGGACAGATGGTTTGAGAGAGGTGTTAAAGAAGAGGTGGTGGATTGAGACATAACTTTCACCCACCTACAAAGCCCTTTTGGGAACAATACCCAATAGATAACACTCTCATCAATTAGTTTCGCATATTAACGAGTGTGACCAAAACCACTCCAACAATGACGGTAACGACCCATCAATACCCACCAAATGACTGGTATCACACTTCACAGGTATCCCCAGGTCCACCCAACAGGAGGGACTTGAAACACCCCTTGCTCCCCACTCACAGGATATAACTTCTGTTACTCCCCACTAACAGTTGAGAAGAACTGAAGAAGCCTCTTGGATGAGAGGTCAAACATTTTCCAAAAATTGAATGTCCAGTCGCCTAACTAAACTCTTTAACCTTGAACATGACCTGGATGACTGAGAATCTGCGTTGACACGTACTTAGGTTGGTAAATGAGTAGTACTGTGTGTTTGTGTTTCTTACAGGCCATCAGGGCAGAATTGGGGCTGGGGCAGCCGACGACCCCTCAGCAGGTAGTGAGTGATGTCATAGGGATCAACCTCTGGGTACGGACTGGCTCCTCGAGTTAACAGTTCCCACAGTAAGATGCCGTACGACCACTAGGGGGCCAGACAATTGTCAGGTAAACCTGAGGTTGAAAAGCTGAGGTTTATGCGACACCAAACTGTACTCACCACGTCTGACTTTGTAGTGAACTTTTGAGTCTGCAGACTTTCTATGGCCATCCACTTGACTGGGAGCTTGACTCGTTTCTGGTCCTGGATGCTGTAGTACTCTTTGTCATAGATGTCTCGCGCCATGCCAAAGTCGGCCACTTTGACAGTGAAGGTTTCGTCTAGCCTAAAAAGTAACACAAATCAGTGAACGGACCACAGTCAATGTTACTTCTTCTAATGCAGTGCTTCCCAATCAAACACCCCCCCCAGCAAGAAAAAACAATTAGCCCCCCCCCACCCCACACCACCCGCTCTCCGCCGCAACTATAAATAACAGCATATGTCTATAAAATAGTTCTAGGTACACCTCTGCATATTCCTTGTTAACATAAAGAAACAAAAAACTTACAAGGATGTGCAATTACACTTTTTGTAGTACGGCGGGAAAAAAACATGTACTCCAGAGTCACACGCGCCCCCCTCAGCATTGCACCGCGCCCCCTCTGGGGGGCCCGCCCCACTTTTTGAAAACCCCTGTTCTAATGTATCGATAAAGCAATAGCAATAGAATGGTTCTTTTTAATACGATCACTTTTATCGCCTTGGCCAGATCTTTACCGGCAAAGGGTAGACCTTTGCCAGATCTGATTTACTGAGTGATTTACTATTGTTTACTGTATTTTCTGGAATGTGAGTCCGACTGTTTTCATCTTTTCCATTTTGGCTGGGTTTGTGACTACTAAGTATAATAATAATTTGACCTCTGTTCAAAATACATTTTCAGCGGTATAGATTTGATTGTTATTAACTTCATGATTTAAAAAATGTTTATGTTGCCGTATTTTCACGGCTATAAAACATGAAAATTTTCTTCAAAATGTGCGGCACACCCTATAGTGCAGTGCGCCCCGTGTGTGTGTGTTGTTTTAAGGCAGGCGTTGTAGAGAACACCATGAGAGCGTTAAAGGGGGAAGTGTGGGCGTTGTTTTGCTACCTCTATTTTTAAATACGCACACTTTTGATTGTGTGTGTTGTTGTCGTAAGTCAGACGTAGTAGAGGACACCATAAGGACATTAAAGGGAGAAGTGTGGGCGTGGATTATATATAAACTCCCTATAATAATGTGCGCCTTATGTGTGTGTTAAATATAATAATGGCACACATAACTGAGACTGTGTCTTTTAGTACGGTGCGCCTTATGTTTGTGAAAATACGGTACATTATATCATCTATATATATCATCTAGAGGTATGCATAGGCAGTAATAGGTGGTAAAAAAAAATCGTAGTGATGCTAAGTAATGTATTTTGTGGACTTAAGTTCAAACTTTATTATCCTTATATTTGCGCCTCCTTCTCAGGTGCAACTTATACATTTAAATATATAGATTTACCTATTATTTTGACAGCCACAAAAGGGCACTCTAGCTGGCTGCTAGTACCAAAATGACTATTCAGCAGTGTAAATTAGATTTTAATTAATGTTAGAAAAACATGACGGGAAAAGATTATAGATTAAGATTATAGACGGTAAAAAATATTGGGGTGAAGCCCCTGATGGTGTGATATTATCTGGACTATAGGTCCCACTTATTTTATACTTTGACTGAATTTGTGACTTATACTTAGGTGTGACTTAGATGTTATAGAATATATAATTTTAAGTCTGTGCAGCCGCAAGAGGGCACTCCAGGAGGATTTCCACCCTTTGGCTAGTGCCACTTATCCTCAGAAACGACTGGTGAAAACTACTAATTAAAAATGCTCTGTCTCACTCACATGCAGTTACGAGCAGCTAGATCTCTGTGGACAAACTTTTTCTGCGCTAAATATTCCATCCCTCTGGCAACCTGGAGTCCAAACCCAATCAGATCTTTCACTGTCGGGTTCTACAAGGAATAAGAAAATAGATTATCAAACCTCACATTGAAAAAACTTGGAATTTACAAGGAAACATTGTGTGTTATTTACCCTTTTCTCGGATCGGATAAAATGACGCACATCGCCATGCTTCATATAAGGTAGCACCACTAGAGGAAGCCCTTCTTTAGGCAGCATGATGCCCAGCAAAGAGAGGATGTTGGGATGGTGGAAACCCTTCATGATGATGCCTTCTCGAAGGAACTGGTCAACCTCTCCCAAGTCAGTGATCCCTGTTTCAAAGACAAACATCGGGCAAAGAGTTGAGACTCGGTAGAAGCCACAGTCCTTGGTTTCTATTGTGAATGTGGTTCATTCCTTACTGTTCAGTGACTTCACAGCACAGTGGGTCTCCTGCTTCTTACTGTCGATTAGATATCCATGGTAAACTGTTCCAAAGTGACCTGGAAACACAGACGCTGTGGACTTTTAGGATGGACATGAAGAAAGGGAGAATGGGAGAAAAGGAGCAAGGATTCTCACCTTTACCAATTATCTGGTCATACTCAATCCTGAGCATCTCAGCAGGGATCAAGACATCCTTCACCTCCTCCAGCAGATCTGAGCTTAGACTGATTACGGACATATTGTCTCGTGACACCAGAGGAATAGCCAAATGATCATAGCTGGCAGCGTACAACAGACCCTGGAATGCCATGCCCCCCGAACCAGATGTTTGGTATGACACGTCTGAAAATGAGGCAGAAAAAAAAAAATCATATGCAGATGTCAGATATTACCTTTATGCCAACAATCCGTATGGAATATTTGGCCAACCACTTATAAACCGATACTGCTCATAGTGGGAGGTGGTGAGAGACAATGCTGCCAGTAGTTTACTAGTAATTACTAGTTCCTAGTATTTTATGCTTTTAATATACAACAGTTTTCCTCAAAACTATTTTAAGGGCACGGATCATTTTGGAAAACCCATGCAATGTGTTATCAGGTTTTTATTATTGGAGGAAACAATAATAATTCTTATATCAGACAGCCCTAGTTGTAATGTCTTGGTTTAGGAATGTCCAATTTTAACTTTTTGCCATACTGCGATTTTTCTAAAATCTTAAGCAACCAATATATGCAGTTGTTTGCCTTTAAAACATTTAAATATATTAGGATCATCCATTGATGTTGTTCATGGGGAAAAGCCCTTGGGATGGATCAGTTCCTCAAAATGGTGGTTCAATTCAATTAGAAAATGTATCGCACTCTAGAGTCATACCTCGTCGATAATCACCTGTTGGCGACATCTCCCTCACACTGGACATGCGACTCCGAGACAGCATCGTTGAGAGGCGGTTCTCAATGATGGCTGTGAGGACACAGTCAGAATGTACAGTGTGCAGTGAGACGGATTCGACAACAACCACTGGGCTGCAGTGACACTCCCCTACACCTGAGGCAGTATTGGGTTTCCTCACCTGTTTTCTTCTTCTTTAGCTGGATCATGATGATGAGAGCCAGACCAGCACCCAGGACTAGAGCAGCAATGATGCCCAGCACGATGCCTGCGATCACAATGGTGTTGTCATGATAAGCTACTGTCCCGACATCATATGCCTCTCCATTCACAAACACCTGTGGAAGAGATCAGTACTGCGGATCAAACCGTGGTTCTGTTTATTTGCAAAGAAAAACAGCTAGAAACTGTAGTTTATTCAATTAAAATTTACATGCTGTTGATTTTTACACTGACAGCAACTAAAAGGCTGGTTCAACTTAAACTCTGGAGGCACTTATAATCTGGAAATGCATAGTTTTATAATGAAATTATTCAAATTAATTCCTGTTAAAGAAAGTTTTTGATCAGGTATGTTCAACTATACTGGTCCGCTAATATTATTATTGGCCCGTACTTGGAGAATTACATGATGTTGCTGAACTAGATATCGTTTTTTCCACAGAAAATCGAATGTAGTGTTTGGACAAAATCAGTAAAATTAGATATTGGCAAAAGTCTATATTGGACATCCCTATTCTTAAAACAGTAGATTACAAGTTTTAATGTAGTCTTATAAAAAACACTTTTTCGAACAGTGAAGTACTTGTGTATTTTAATTTGTTCTTTACCTGGACGGGTGAGCCCTCACTGGGTATGACGAGTCCTTTGGGGATCCTGCAGGTAAGTTCGTTGGACAGAACCTGGACGTTACAGTACACACCATCTATGGTCATGGTGATGGTCATGCAGGAGCTGACGGTGTTCAGTTTGCTGTGCTGTAGAGAAGGAAACCTTTGGAGGTTAATTGATATTGATGCAGAAGCCGTCATTAACTCCAGGTTCAGTAGATGATTTGGAAAAACCTTAGACTTAGTTTTAGGTCTTGGCATAGGATGCCGTAATGAAACATGAGGTTAAACAGAATTATGCAAACGTACGTGCAGAGAAACTTCGGTCTCCCCTGTTTTTAGAAGTAATTTCCTTTCATCATTTTCAAAGGGAATGACTTTGGCGTCGGGATAGTAGTCGAAACGCTTCTTCCAAAGATTGTTCCTTCCATCCGCATGAATGGAAATCTCTCCGGAGTCGGATCTTTCCTCTTCAAAAGGAGGTGCCCAGCACTCCATGTGCGTGGCATTTCTACTGCCTGTGCAGACCTTCAAAATAATTACATTAATTATTGACAGAAGTCCATCAAAGGAAAATTTGAGGAAATTTTATATTTTAAATTTATGTGTCTTTGTCATTGCTGCTAAAATATATAAGTCATTTAAATTGATGCTATAATTAAAAAAAATCATAACTTACTTGTCGAAATGTTTGAGTAACAGTATTTAATGGATTTCTGGGCGTGTACTGAACCACTACTTCATGGGCAGAGTCAAGATTTTGCCCTTGTATGACCAGTCTGGAACCACTGCAAAAAAAAATAAAAACAGGTATCTTATATAATTTCTAATATATTAATACATTCGCTTTTCCTTTAAATAGTTTAATTTCCCCAATAGATATCAGACAAAAAGCTAAGAGCATTGAAGCACCTGCTGCAGCCCACATATCAAATTTAAGGAACCATTGTAACCCACTAGTCAAAATGTTTGCCCATCCCTGAGCTAACTAGATCGCTAAAAACCTAAAATTATATACTTGAACTGAGGAAGAAAATTAAAAAAGGCAATGCAGGAATTAGCATCATCTTGAATTTTTCACTGGCTATAGTTATTTTTGGATTCTCGATTATCTTATCACCTTTTCTCAAATTTTTTACATTAACGCATCATTCCAAAAAATTGTTATTTACTTAAAAAAATGTGGATATTTTTTCCATGTTTTGGGTAAAACAGTCATACAATTGGTAGTAGAAGTATCAAATTTGATACCAATACTGGAATTGGTATTGGCACACCAAGTTACCGCTGAGGACGGTATTGTCCCTACACACTGCTCCCTGGGTGTTCAATAGCTGCCCACTGCTCACTTTGATGATGGGTTAAATGCAGAGGCCAAATTTCGTTGTGCGCTGTGGTGTGAATCACGATGTCACAATGACAAAAAAAAGAATTATTTCTTCCTTTCAGTTGTGGACAGTTGAAATGGACTCCAAACAATCAATCTTTTCCTTACCTCCTGAAACTGCAGTTTGGCTGCACAGTGGTTATCACTGGGTTCTTTCTGTAGGAGAATGTCTTTGAGGTTGTCACTCGAGAGTCGTCGATGACAACCTCCACAGGAACTGATTCTATTTTTGACGCAGATGCTGTGCGGCAGATGATCACGGACAGGGCGCCACCACCTTCAGACACGCTGTGTTAACCACAAACAGTGTTTAACAACCAATAAAGTTTGAAGGCAATATATGTCCACATAGGATGTCCACCTCACTTACTCACCTCTGGATGTTACACTTGTTGTTAGCAAAGAAGACGTCTCTCCGTACGCCTGAGTTCAGAAACCGACCAGTGAGACTTACTATTGTTCCCCCAAACAGTGGCCCAAAGTCAGGATTGATCTCCGTTATAACTGGTTCCTGATTCAAAAAACAGAAAAATATTATACCCCATCTTGAAATCCTATTCAACAATTTCATGCACGTGTCGTATTGCATGTTGGTCGCACCACAAAGGAGAATCCACTGCTGCGTGCCATGCCGTCGATGGTGTAGCCCCCCTCTACCTTAGTTTCATGAATTTCCAGTGTGATGCTGAGGTTCTGCTGTGGAATTTTGTCCAGGATTTTACACACTAACCTATGATTAATACAAAAACCATGATAGACACAGATAACTTGTACACAGATAACAGATAGCTAGTGGCAACCAAGCATTCACAGTAAGTGGTTACAGGTTACCACTAATGTGCTCTGAGCATGGCACCGTCCTCATCCTTTCTGACCCTACCAAAGTTAAGCGGAATTCACCAAGAGTTGGGTTGTTCACCCAATAAGGAACCTCCGGCCATCCCATCATTTTCATCAGTTTATCCGCTGCCGGATGGCGGGGGCAGCACGCTACCATACCTTCTTGCAGGTGTGAACCCACTGGAAGTCAACCGCCGTAACAGGTATTTGACATTACCTCTGGACCAGAGGAAAGGCCCATAAGGGACGGAACATAAGTTGGTAAATCTGTCATGAGACAGGGTTGTCTTACACCACTGATCATTTGACACTGCAAATTCTGGACAGAATGTCAATCATTCCAGAATATAAAACAGACCAGTGCCCTCTCGCGGCTGAAAACTCACTAATGACTGAAGAAACCCCTTGGATTAAGGGGTTAAGGTAAAACAATTTCAATAAACAATCTTTAACCTTGACTATAAACAAGATGACTCAGAGTCTATGCAGATTTTTTTGGTGTCTAGCACATAGGTTACATATTTTTGCACCTGAAATACCCTGCCAACAAATGAAAAAAGATGTGACCTATACTCCAGCAAATAGGGCACTTAGTATTGAAGTACTACTTACACTTCACTGCTGCTCCTCTTGGGCTGGACTTTGCACACGTTCCCAGAGCCCACTGTGATAATGTGGGTCTCACCACTAACAACAGCAGAACTCAGAGGAGACTGAAACTCCCAGCCACAAAGGGTAACTTCTGTGTGACCACCCACAGGGGCAGTTTTAGGGAAAAACTGCAGATAATAAAAAAGGTAACGTATTAGTAGGTTTTTAACGATGCATTGTTAAGTAAGCAAAACGGTCATCAGTCACTATAACAATGACCTGAATAAACCTTGCTCTTATGCACTGTGTTACATAATAAGCTGCAGTTAGCTAAGTTAGCTGCAGCTAGCGGCGACTCTACCTCTGTTATGATCGGTGCACAAGAGTCCTTGTTCCACTGTGAAGGGCACTCATGCTGCCTTGAGCAGATCCCTGAACACCACCCACAGCTCATGAAGCGTGGAGCAGTCAAACATGCAGAACATGTTATAAAGTGTGCACACCCTGGACCTGCAGAGGGCACTCTGAACATCTAGATGAAGGAGGACATGAAGAGAAAATGTGGTAAATCACAAAGAGAAAAAAGGATTGATAAAACAGTTCAGCTGTTACAAAACCAGTGTTACCTTATTTTCAACAACAAAAAGAAGGGAACCTCCTGGATACACGGCTGCAGTCCTTGACACGGCCGTCTCTCCCAATGAGTAGTTTGCGAAAACCACAGGTTCATGCACGGTTAGAATCACCTGAATATTCACCAGGATAAGAATGTTGAGAGGATTTTTTATTCCAACTGAGAGAAGATAACATTTACCTTAGGCAGTGATTGTGTAACTACAAAAAGTTTACCAATGTTGGCACTTGGTCTCGCTCTAGTAGTCATTGGTAAAACAGTTAAAGTAAAGATAAAATTTAAAAATACAGCAGTACTGGGCCTAAACTAAACATGTCCATAACAGAACATGAATATTTCTTGGAAAACAAGGAAGAATAGCACAGCGCCCCCAGCAGGTAGAAATGCACCAAGGGAATGGTGCACTCATAGATCCATGAACCCAATATCATTCAAACACTTAATTTCTGATATTGATATCATCCAATACCAATTAAAGCCTGACAAGTTAGCACCTATGCTGCCATCTGTTGACTTTCACTTTAATACTCTGCTTTCTTTAAACCAAATATTTTTTATATTTTGGCGAAAAGCAGATATTGATTCTTACAGATACAGAGAAATATGCTAATGTAAATCTGACAATTATGAAAGATCCTTAAAAAGTACGTCACATACATGTACATGTCACATACATACAATACATGATGTATTTAAATGATGAAAAGGTAACATAAGAAACACATTTTCTAAAGGTAGGTATGAGCTCAAAAACGTTTACTTGTATATTATAATTCTATAAAAACACAGTACCTGCATTATTCTTCCATCCGAAGTACCAAAGTGAACCAGGGTGTGGCGCTCTGTGATGGTCACCAGAACAGCAGTGAATAGGACGCCTCTCATCTGTTGGTTGAACAAATCCACTCTGTAGTACGGCTTCGACACCAGGGTGGGCTTGGCTGTGCATGTATCGTTTCCCTCTGAACTCTGTACAAAAAAAAAAGACAGAGAAGTTGTCAGAGCTCCAACTCCAGCACACGCAGTATTAACGATGAGAACGCTCCGTGGTGTAAACAGGTAGACTGTAAAAACTGTGCCAGAGATTGTAGTTAAATCAATTTGGAGAGGAAGTGCTCTCTGTTTCACCTCCAGTCATAACAACAGGATATAAAAGGTGCAGGTCATAAAAACAGCAGAGTCTACAGAGCCACATGTTGAACACAGAACAGGCTCTTACAGCAAAACAGAAGATAATCCTTGACCCAACACTTCCTTATATTTTTTGTTATTTCCAAACTTAAATTAAGTTTTTCTCAGTAACTAAACCGTTGTTTGTTAGCGTATGCTAAGCTGCTAACACCCGTAAAATCCTAAGTTTGGGTTGTAGCTGCTTTGTGAAAGCATCAGCGTAACCAAGTTAGCACCTGTAATAAAAATCATTAAAGCTGAATTGTTGACATGCAGCCGACAACCATAATTCAACCATAGTATTACATCCTCTAGAACAAACAATGAGGGGGGAAAAGTTGTAAAAAAAAATAATACATGAAAATATATTCAGTAAAAGTTGAGAATTTAAAGCAGACCAAAGACAAACAGATGTCTGTGGCATCAGTCAGAACAGACAAGTCTGGAACTTTATGGTCATAGTGAGGATGTTGGCCATGTTTATATGAAGAGCTGAGGTAGGAGAGAGGGAAATACCACAGGGAGCAGATACTGAGAAATCTACTTGGGATGATCCTGGGTGAAAAGACATCACTAATAAAGAAATGTGGTTGCCAACCTGTCAAGAGGCTTATAACCACAACTTCTAATGTGTTACTGTAAATAGCAGAACATGAACTGCCATCTCTTAAATCGAAATTAATCGCTCCTACTTTATAAAATGATCCTGTGTTCATCTAATAATCTGTGCAAATTCTGTCAACGCCCATCAGCATGATGTATCACATAACATCAAAACACATACAGTCATGGAACAAATTATTAGATCACTCTTTCTTTAATTTCTTGTTAATTTAAAAGTCTGCTTCCACTTAAACTACAATAATCTGGACAAATATAATAACAACAAAAAAGGCTCATGATTAAGTTTAATTTCAGAGCTGATTTCTGGTCATTTTGCATGGTTTTATTGACAGTGACAAAAATCACTTCTCCGTTCCTACATCACTAGCAAAAACATTGTACTGGCAAATACAGTGCTTTAAGTCATTGCATGGTTTTGTTTTCATTGTTTCCCCCAGGTGATAAACCTTTAGTGGAACAAGGCATTAAGATGAACAAGGAATTAAAGAAAACAGCAGAGTGGTCTAATATTTTTTTCCATGACTGTATGTGTTTTGACTTGAATGTAAGAGCTGCATTAATTTGTAAAAGTAATCAGAATTATAACATTTTAACACTTTTTTATGAGTATAGATTAAGTAATGTAATTTTACACACATTGTGGTAAAGTCTTTTTGGTTTTTTATCACCCATGCAAAATTCAACATATCGTCATACTGAAAAATTGCAGCATATTGCAAAATATCATAGTTTCCCCTGCTGACTTGTATCATTGCTTCAGCCATCGTTTTATGGTGGATGCCCTTCCTGATGCAATCTTCACCAGTTATCCTGGCTCGAGACCAGCATTAAATAAACACTGGCTTGTGCCCACTGAGTGTCATCTAAGGTGAAGGCAAAGGTTTATAGGATGATTATGAGATACTAACAATACGCAGGAGACAAGACCCATAGCTGGAGGTCGTAGAGGTAAAGATGCTAAGATTGTCTTAGGATTTACAAGGATGGACAGGATCAGGAATGATGCCATTAGATGGACAACATAGACACAGACAGGAACGTTTGGAGAAAAAGCTAAAAAGCCAGATTGAGATGGATGGGACATGTCCAGAGACGGGGCATGTGGGTACATTGGTATAAGAATGACCCTAGAGATGGTGCTACCAGGTCTTCTTCTTGTCCTTTCAGCTTATCCCATTTTTCAGGGGTGCTACCAGGTAGGGGACTAAAAAGGAAGACCAAAGTGAAAATTAATGGATGCAGTAAGGGAGGACATGAAGGTAGTTGGAGTCAGAGCAGAAGATACAAAAGACAGGGTAGATGAAAGTGGATGATTCAATGTTTAAACTCATGAAAAAGGGACAAGACCAAGGGACAAGAAGAAGACGACACACCAATATGGTTAAGACACTAATATAAACACACATATAACTGCTCTTGTTTGTCATTCTGTTCAACACCTTAAATATGGAGTCTCTGTTACAACCGTTGTCTGAGATGTAAATTCTAAATTTATCTGTACTCAAGATAATTAGGTTGTATCAACTGGACTTCTTGGAGCTAAGAAGACCTTTGGTTTCTCAAATGAGGAACTTTAACAGTTTCTGGTTTACTGAGGAACTGACTGTCTTTCCAGGTCCAAGAAGAAGTACAGTTGATTCATCAAAACTCCAGCCAGGTACAATGTGATCCTGTCCCTCCCCCTGAATTCCACCTTTTAAACAGCAGGATTTATAACTCATGTTTGTTGGCACACATTCCTGCCAGAACCCACACACACACACACACACACATACACTGCTTGGAAGAGGACACAGAAGTGAACGGCATGAAAAAAGAAAGCCACACCTTTATTATTCGTCCACATACAACGTGACTTTCATTCTCAAAACAATATGGCCGAGGATTTCTCTGAGCTTTCACCTACCCATAAAAGGATTCTGACACTGAACAAAACTGAAGTGACCGAGGACTGAGGTCACAAAAATAAAAACCCACTTCATCATCTAATACAATAAAAGACCTCTCCCAACTGGTTGACTGAGAGGGTGGACTGTGACGGAGCATTTACATATCAGAGCGTAGGTTACTCTTCTGACTCAGCCACCTCTCCCAGCTCTAGTCCCCAGTGCAGTTTTACCTTGGTGATTACTCAGTTTGATGAAATTTAAAACTCTTAAGTTTAATGATAAACATAGTCATGCAAGCCCCAATGGCCTGTTACATACTTGTTTTATGCACCACCTCTTGTCTGGACACATACGACCTTTGTACTGTTCTTGGGATCCACAGAGTACAAACAGACATACACACACACACACTGACAAACACCCACAATAGAATAAGCCTTTATAGCATTTAAATGCTAAATTTGACTATATCTGGAATTAACAATATTGATATTACCATCTTCTTTCATTCTGCCAACAATTGTCATATCTAGTGGTAGGATAGTAGGAATTGAAATACCTGTAGAAATTTGACAAACCGCATTTCAAGACCTTTCTGCAGTTATTGGTACTTTGCCAATGATAATCCCAAACCTCTATTAGGTATTTTTGCAACATCATTCAGCCTTGTTGAAACATAGTTTAAGACATCTCAGTGGAGGTATGAAGACATCTTAAATCAAGATGAATTAAAGATATCAAGACGAGTCAGAATCAAACTGTTGATAGCTCAAACCAGAATTACAGATATCTGTTCCACAGGTGTGGATAGCTGTAATTAATAATGGCTTGCCATGCACACTTAGCAACTCACCTCATGGGGGCAGCTCTCACACAGCTGGAAGTGACACAACCCTCTGGACAGCTGCTCGGTGCCAGACCTACAGCAGGCGTCCACACCTCTGTCAATGGCCAGGTTCACTTTGTTCATAGGGAACGCGCACACAGCCGAGTTCCTCTCAGGTCGACCATTCTCATCCACTTCTGCAAAGACTCCATACAGAATGTCTTCCCTCTCGTCGACACCCAGTCCATCGGCCAAGTCCCTTCCCGCTCGGCCGAAATATGCTGCCTGAAGCCCATTGTACACAATGTCTTTGAAACCCTCTCGCCGTCTCCTCCTGCGCTTGGGCTCAAACCTGCACTCTAACACCACCTCTCTGTACATCCACACCTCAGGGATCAACACAGGCAGCCGTCCAAGACGGGTCTGGAAGGCTGAGTTGCTCCTGGAAGGATTTTCTCTCTGCAGTGATAGAAAGTAGACGTAGTCTTTGGTGGAAAAGCTGTAGATGTAATTAATCCGGTAAGAGTTCTGCAGAGCAGGCAGGACCGTCAGCCCATTAGTGACCATGTGAAAGCCATCTTCAGTGGAAAGCGGCCTCATTACTGAGATGGATCTCCTGGGATACTTCTGTGCCACATTTCCATCCACAGATGCTGTAACAAAAAACAAGGATGTGGCTCCTTGGTCTACGATGATGGCCTCAGTGCCAAATGGACTGGCCAAACAATCGGGACAGTTGGTGGGAGAGTTCTGCTCCTTTTTAAATAAACACTGAGGCTCAGGTTTTGCAACTGTAACGTCAATGAAATGACAGATGCCATGTTGAGTGCTGCCGCAAATGTACAAGTATGGCAAGACAAATTCAGCAGGATCCAAGAGCAGAACCTCGTTCTCCGTGTCTACTGGACCCTCGAGCTCCGGCTCTATGTCACACACCAAGCAGGTCTCACAGTCTGGGCTGTTGATTGGTCCAGTTTTTACCTGCCATTTTTTGTCGAAATTATAGCTTACTGCCTCAATGACATTCTGGCTGCCAACAAACACCTCCGGTTCGTTCTGGTCCCAGTGAACGACTAAGTTCTGTATAGGTTTCTCTGTCTGGAAATAAGGGAAGGAGTACTTGACTGTGAAATCCACCAGCCTGCGAGGAGTGGTCGGACATGCATGCTGTCCGTAGGCGACGTGTCTTTGTGTCAAGATGCATACTGTCAGCAAAGCAGCCCAGGTGACCATCTCCACGTCACAGCCCACTGAGATTGATTGCTACCTGAGAGACACTTTCTTGAAGTAGAACATTCTGGATCGCCAGTTGGAGCACTGCCAGACAGGAAAGAGACAAACAAGGAATGTTGAGGTTTTACAGGCACAGAGACTTCTAAACATACACTTAAGATTTTTTTTTGTTGTTTTCGCTATTAGAAGAATGGATAAAATTCTTTCAGATATCTCTTCATGTAACCTACATGTAGAAAGGGATGTTTGATAATAACTTTCAGGGATAACTACTTGCCCTCAGAATCATTTTCATGATTGTTATAATGAAAGCGTTGTAGAAACCGGGTGTTGGCAAACCTTATTTGGGACTGAATGAGCTATTAAATTTGACATTGATCAAAAGTAGATAGCCGAAGAGTTTATTTTAACTAATGTCGATTAAACCTAATGTAATATTTTTTTTCAATAATATACAGAAAATACAGACACTACCAAGGAAAAGGTAGAAATAACATGGTTCATTCATTAAAAACGTTTTTTGTATTCGTTTTCTGGGTTCGACTTAAAAACCTAAAGCTAAGGAGGTAATAAAAATAAGCTTGTGAAGACTGACTATAACCTACCGAGGGCAGGACGGGACATGCTGCAACTTGTGGTGCAACTGTGGAAATGTTCAGGACTGGGAGCCACAGCCAACATATAGACCAATCCCAGGAAAATAAAAGTCCAACTGTCAGTTATGTTAAAAATTGTTTTAAAAAAAAGAAACAAGTGTCCTCATAAAAATGCAGAGACACCCCTAGTCACACGAAAATTGAATAGAAGAAGAAAAAAACAGGATATTCAGTCCGGCCAGTGCTGGTCCGAAAGGGTAACAAACGTGAGAAAAAAAAACACATCTGGAGAGTTATTATGAATGCGAAGTCATTCATAAATGCGTACCAGCTCCAGTTCATTGGAAGAAAGTTCACTCACCTCACTGGTAAAGTGCCGCCGTGTTCCGGTGACAGTAACAGTCCGGTCAGTGACGTCGGTCCGTCGGTCCACTCACTTACTCACCTGACACAGCTAGAGTGTCACAGACACACACTTAACACTGACTGACACTGATTCAGTCCAGTCATTTGGTACAGTAACCGTAACTGCGGCTGGAAACGGGATATTACCACTGTCTTCAAAATAAAAGACCTAAAAATGAAAAGCGGTAAGAAATGTTTTGGGGGTTGGGGTTATCCACCTTTCCCACCAACAAAGTTTTATTTACGTTATCGTTTTTAAACCCAAAAATCCAACAACACAGTGTATAGGTTTTACCAAATTTGACAGAAACGAATACATGGTCTTGAAAAGTTTGCCTTAAATTTGGGGGCAAATAGTTACGTTACTCAGTATCGATTGATATGGGAACCAGATGTTTTTGTTTTGTTTTTTGTAGAAGCGTTTGTACGATAATGGCAAAAGTTAATTTTGGACGTGTCTTCCTGAATGTGTGGTAACGTCTTACGTCTTAGCTTATAAGGTCTACAATATTCGCGTTTAATAAGTAACACTAAGCATTTGTGTGTCAATTTGACTGAGGTGAACAAGTTTTTAACGAAGCCTGTATGACTTAATTTGATGAGAGATAACCGGAAGAGAAGTGTCATTATGTAACTTTACAGAGTTCTTCCTACGGTGGGCGCAGTCACGTCAGGCCGCGCCCTCAACAAGGAACTACGACGCGGTTGCGAAACCCGGCGGAGAAAATAAGGAATAAAAGAAGAGAACAAACAACACACGTCGTTTCCTGGTCACAGAAACACCGGAGCTCTATTTTTGCTGAAGCGTCAGCGTGCGGAGCTCGGTGAAAAAACTATATACTGTCGGAAGTCGATGTGTTGTTTCCGGGAGTTTGGCCAAAAATACATTGTTGTTGGATTAGGTCTGACATGACGCTGAAACCAGTAAGCATGCAACCATGACTGGAATGTTGTCAACTCTCCACTCCATTCAACTTTTTTAATGCCGTAATGAGAACAAATATAACCTGATAATGGATTAAATATAAATAATCAGACTTAGAACAACTTGTATTATTTGAATATTTAAATAGAAACATGGACTTACATAAAATACAAATGAAAAAGAAACTACACGACTTTGGTTATTAACTCATTAACAATATCATTATCCAATTTTGCGGATATGCTCCAAACACTTTATTTCCCAAAACCCAGAGCTGAGGTCTTCACAGTCCACCACAGTCCATTCAAACTGAATTTTCTCTTCCAATGGTCCTCCATTCTGCTTGTCCCTTTTTCAGGGGTTGCCACGGGAAGTCAGCATTTTCCATCTCGCCCAGTCCTCTGTATCATTAACTCTAACTCCAACTACCCCAATGTCCTCACTCACTGCATCCATAAATCTATCTACCTGTTCCCATCTCTGGCATTCTTCTACCAATATAACCACTGTCCCTCCTCTGAACATGTCCAAACCATACTAATCCCGCTTCTCTTGCATTTTCTCAAAACCTTCTTGTCTGTGTTGTCCCTTTAATCACCTCACTCTGATCATGCCCATCCTAGTCACCCCTAAAGAGAACCTCAGCAACTTTAACTCTGTCACCTCTAGCTCTGTCTCCTGTCTTCTACCTATTCCTAGTGTCTCTAGTCCATACATCATGGCTGGTCTCACAACTGTCCTGTGAACCTCTCCCTTCACCTCAGCTGACACTCTTCTATCACAAATCACTCCTGACACTTTTCTCCAGTTGTTTCATCCTGTCTGTACTCTATCCTTCACCTCTCTTCCACAGTCTCCACTACTCTGAACAGTTGAGCCTAAGTATCTGAACTCCACCTTCTCCACCTCTGCTCCTTGCAATCTCACCACTCCACTGTTCCCCTTTTCATTCACACACATGTACTCGGTCTTGCTACAACTGACCTTCATTCCTCTTCTCTCTAGTGCACACCTCCACCTCTCTTCTAATTGTTGCCTACTCTCACTGCAGATCACAACATCACAACGTTGTCCATGGAGACTTCTGTCTGACCTCATCTGTCATTCTGACCATCACTAAAGCAGACAAGAAGATCCTTGATGCAGTTCCAACTCCATCTTAAAGACCTTCCAACAGCTCTCCCGTCCACTGTTGTACTGTTCTCATACATATCTTGCACTAATCTAACATACTTTTTTCATACAACATCACATTTCCTCCATTGACGCCCATGCCTTTTCTAAATCTACATAAATACAATGCAGCTCCTTCTGACCCTCTCTGTACTTTTCAACATCCTCTAGGCAAATATTGCGTCTGTGGTACTCTTTCTTGACATGAAACCATACTGTTGTTTGCAAATCTCTACATCCTTCCTCAACCTAGCCCCAACTACTCTTTCCCAAAACTTCATCATATGGCTCATCAACTTTGTTACAACTCTGCACTGCACCCTTCTTGTAAATAGGCACAAGGACCCTTTACCTCCACTCGTCAGGCATCTCGTCTGTCTCTTAATTTCTATGAAACAATTTACCGCTGCTTCCCCTACGCACTTCCATACCCCCACTGGTATGTCAAAGGGACCAGCTGCCTTTCCACTCTTCATCCCCTTCATAGGATTACTAACTTCATCCTTTCTAGTCTGCTGTAACTTCTCCCTGTTTGAATCTGGCTCCTCGTTTCTACACTCCCTTCTATTTTCCTCATTCAACAACTCCTCACAGTACTCCCTCCATCTTCCTCACTGGTAATGACATTTCCATCCCTTTCCTTAATCAACCTGACCTGCTGCACTTCCTTCCAAGATTGATTCCTCTGACTTGCCAATCAGTATAACTCCTTTTCTTCTTCCTTTTTGTCTAACCTCTCATACAACTCCCTGTATGCCTTTTGTTTGACCCTGGCCACCTCCCTTTCCCTCATTGTTTACTCCAGTCTATTCTCCTCTTTGTTTACTAATCTTTTTAGCTGAAAACTCTCCTGAACCCCATCATTCCACCGCCATGTCTCTTAGTCTTCCTTTCTCTGTCCAAAGGACATACCTTGCACCTTCCTACCTGTAGCTGTAATCACTCTAGCTCTAGTCTCCCAATCATCTGGAAATTCCCCTCCAGAGCCCAAAACCGCCTTCATTTCCTTTGCAAAGTCTTCCTTCTTCACACCACCATTGTAAACTTGCATTAACATTATTATTTATATATGTATATATATATGTGTGTGTGTGTGTGTGTATATATGTGTATATATGTATATATATAGTCTTAGACCAGTCGCACAAACAAAGACTAGTGACTTGAGACTTGCCGTGTAAGACTCGAGACTTGACTCGGATTGGTGTTATGACTCGCGAGTCGTAAATAGGGTTCATAATCAAGAAATGATCTATAATATCATTTAACTTATTTCACTTTTTCCAGGGTCAAGGTTACCGATTCCTTTTGTCATTGCATTTGCTCATGAAGACTTTGCGCAGACATCCATTAAGCGGACGGTTACTTGGCGTTAAGATAATGCTGGATCAACAACGACGAACTTTCTCAGGCACCTCAGAACACACAAGGATAGGTCAGTGGGCAAAGGGAAAGTGGGCTTTTGTGGGACGATAAAGTTTCTAGGGTTTAATATTTTTCCCAAAAATGACAAAAATCAAATAAAATGAAAAAACTGGCTATTTCCCGGGAATCCAGGGATTTATTGATTTATTTAAACGTCCATCCAGACGTATAATTAAAGTAGAGGCTTTGCTTAAGAATTCCGCATTTATTGCGAAGTCTTACTCACAGAATTTGGTCACTGTAGGCCGAAACCACGCCAATACATGGAGCAAACACAGACCTGCTGCGTCTCTCTCACTCTCACACTCCTGCTCCCCCGCCCCCTTGCTCATGCATTCACCCAGACGCATTCACAGACCATGGAAAACAACGAAACTCTTTGAAAAATTAACTAAAACTAAATTCATGATTGTAGGCCGAAGCGGCTGCAAAGGAGACAAAAAAAGCGACGCGCCCTCGCTCGCACTCTCCTCGGGGAAGCGTCTGAGGAAAGGACGCTCCGAAACACCATTTGCCGTCCGCATTACTGTATGAGAACAAATAGACGCACGTCACTTTTTTTCCTCCCAATTTTTTCCCGGGTCCCGTCTTCACATTTCACGATTCCTGGGAAATGGTTCTAATGCATTTCCCGGGAATCCCTGTTTCCGAGATTAAACCCTAAACGTTACCGTTAGCAAACTAACTTAGCCACAGTTATAGTTTGTTGGCTTTTATACTTCATTCCACTACGTTTAGCGGCAAGTTGCAGCCTGCGTGTATTGAGCCTAACGTTAATTCTATGAATGAATGGCTGTTTTAGTTTGGACTAATGTTGTCACTGACATAACAGAAATGGAAACCTCTCCTTAATCAGCATGTAATGCATATCATTTCTTAGCCTAAGCACATTCACAATGCATTGTTTTGATCAACTTTGATGGTGCAGTGTGCAATAATATATTATAGCCCTATACTGTAGTACAGTACCGTACATACAGTACTCAGTTATATATTTTGATTTTCCTTAATTTGTTATTTTCAGTTGGTAAAAGGACAAGACCGCATACGCAAATCAGTCTGATGTGTACCGTGTTCATGCTTAAAGCTTTTGTGATGTTTCTTCACATTGCACATGCACACATGTACATTGTTTTTATCAACGTTGTTGGTGTAGTGTGCAATAGCATGTTATAGGCCTATAGTACAGTACACTACATACTTTTAATCCAAAACAACCAAGCAATGCAGTATTATCTCGAAAAGCGTCTAATATGAAAACTTTCAGCTATTTGAGACTTGACTTGGACTTGGGACGAAGGACTCAAGACATGACTTTGAAAAAGTGACTTGTGAATTTCAATCGCAGGTCTTCAGCTATGTCATAGTTTTGTGACCTCAAATTAATACACTTCACAGGAACATCTGTATGACACCAGGACTTGAAGATCCACACATATAAACATTTTTTCAACATTTAACTGTGCCGGTGGCCAAGTGGTTGACGATTTATTTTGTCCCCACTAGGTTCTGGGGTTCGATTCCTGGCGTAGTGACATTTAAAAAATCCTATGAACCAGCTTATATGCCCAAGGCTAGTCAAAGTGCCAAAGCGTATGGCCGGAGTTTTGGCAAAGGTAATTCTTAATGCTTAGGTTGATATGGAGATTAGATGATTGCATTCCCAAACATGTAAATTGTTTTTTAGACCTTCAGTGAAGTCCAATTTCTCCCGCTTATGAATAAATACGCACCACATTTTCTTTCATTTAACTTGGTTACAAATTATTTAATAACTATTAATCACAACCAAAACCTATTAAAAAT
>JAFBJS010057789.1:290676-329014 GCA_016785265.1 Paraplagusia blochii
ACAACAGATTATCAAAAATAAAATTGAAATGTTTGCACTCACCGACAAGGATCTGTACCGTGCCTCGTTATTTAAAAATAAAATCCATCCTTCTTTCTTTCTTCAAAAAAACATCAATGGCTCTGTTGAACAATTTATCTTTATGTTTCAGATCCATCAGCAAGTCCTTTTAGATGGATATGAAGGCTAATGCTGAATGTAGTGTCTGTTTGGGCATATTTTTTGGCATACATTTTAGACGCTTCAATGCCGAGGATGAGCGTCCAACAGAGACAGTGGACACAGGGATGTGTCAGCTAAACATATCGATGTGTAAAGTTGCCCCACACTCTCGCACAGATTTTTGATCTAAAGAAAATTAAGGATATCACAAGGACTTTTTCTTTCAAAATCAGCCATGTCATACATTACAGTCAGTTAAAAATCATGTGTAAGAAAATCAAACAAGATGACATTGTCAGATTCCTGGGACAGCTTATCCAAACATGGGACACCTACATGTTGCCCTCTATGTAGGGCCAGCTAGAAGGCCCTGAGGTCGGAATCTCGTGAGATGATTGGTCTGAGAGCTGTAAACTGAACGGACTGTGTTTATTCACTTACAGAGGGCTGAGCTTTCACTTTTGATTCTGTGAAGAGGCTTGCAGATTTCATGGAACCTGAAAACACTAGCTAGCTGAAATATGATAAGATGAAAAGTAAAAATAATTAAATGTAAAAACTTATTTCATAATAATGAAATGTATTTAATCCAAAATATGAAAAATATACAATTTTGTTTAAAAATATTTATTAATAAATGTGTAGCCCACGCATTAATAACTAATAACCACGACAAAAAAATTCTTAAAAATTCAAATAAAATGCACTCACCAGCATGGATCTGCACCGTGACTCGTTATTTAAAAATAAAATCCATCTTTCTCACTTAAAGAACCTCAATGGCTCTCTTCAGATCAATCGGATCTGATATACACACACACACATCATATACCGTCAACGTGTATACAGTACATTTAAATATATATACTGTATATATACACACACATCAAATAACGTCAATTTGACGGCTTGCAAGTGGTGTACTGTGAACTCCAGCTGACACTGGACACTCATTTGTCGCCATCCTGTGGCCAATTTGCAAACCACCACCACCATCCCCTGAAACTGAAACTGAAATGTCGTTCAAAGCTCCGATTCCGCTTTCAATCACTTCGTGAAGTTCCCTCTGCGGTGCAGAACGTGTGGTTCTCCTCAACCGCTCGCGTTACTGGTTCTATTCCTCAGATTAGTTCTTCCTAAGGTCATCGTCATGTCAAACCGTGGTCAAATCGATGAAGGATTTTATTCCAGACAACTGTATGTGACGTGAACGGTACTTACTGTGCTGCAGTGGCCGGGCTGTAAGTGTTGGTATTCACTGGTTCTCTTCACTCCCTTTTCCGCAGGTACGTTCTGGGTCATGAAGCCATGGAGAGGATGGCCTCAGCGGACGTCCTCATATCAGGTCTGCGTGGTCTTGGAGTGGAAATAGCCAAGAATGTCATTCTGTCCGGGGTAAAGTCTGTGACGGTCCAGGACCAAGGCCTCACGACGTGGACTGACCTGTCCTCACAGGTACCGACACCTGGAACTGTTCGTGAGAAGAAAAGTATGGTTGACAAACACAAGTGCTGTCATTGTTTCCAGTTATTTTATTTATACAACAGAAAGTGAAAGTGTCAGTGTCGTGTAACTTGAGTTACAGGAAATTAAAGAAACCTCTTTTTTTGGATGAACTATTGAAATTAAACTTAAGCTATATATTCCTGTGTTTTGTTAAAACTTTCTATTATACATTTTAATCATTATTTTATTGAATCAACTCCACACATCTTGCGATAATAATCCAGTATATGATATTGATGATATCTTCCTCTGGTATTAGCATGATTATGAAATGGTTGTAAGAATTATCGTTTTTCTCTGTATCATAAAAAACCGATAACGCATTGCCTGTTTTATTTAACAATGTGTTTAATGTGAATTACACAGCTGTATGTGCAAATATTCAACGCTAGATGGCTGCATTGTACCCCATTTAGTTTATCTTGCACTCCTTTAGTGATTTGTATAAATTAATATTACCAAGCCAAACTAAACAGTACATTATGAGATAATATCATACCCCATAGTCTCAAAAAAATGTAATAAAATAGAACCATCATAAATCATTAAGATTATTAATTTTTACAGTTCAGATCTTTTATCTTGTGATTGTCTGATGTTGCTGTTGTTCTTCTCAGTTTTTCCTGAAGGAGTCGGACATTGGTCTGAACCGAGCGACGTGTTCCCTCCAACAGCTCTCCACCTTGAACCCACACGTGCGGGTTTCAGTGCACACTGGACCATTGACCAAGGAACTGCTGCTCCAGTACCAGGTTGAAACATCAAATGAAATGTCTTTGATTTGTTCCATTGTGTTGTTTTTTGGTAAGACAACCTAAGTATGTCTGATTACGTCAGTCCAGTGATGTTATCTGCCCGATGTTAGTGTAATTATGTAATATCTGTTAAAATCGTTATCAGCATTTCCTCAGATAATTAAAACCTGTTAACAGTAATGCCTTGGTTTCTTCAAATGTGTGTGCCCTAAAAAAGTTTGGGGTAAAATTTGTTGTCAGGAGATTTGTCTGCAAAATGTTTATTATTGGTATCACTAATGGTCCATACTGGAATGTAAGTGTTTAGACAGTATCAGTGAATCATGCAAAAGTTAATGCTGGACATTTCTAAATATATTTTTTTTTATTTCAGGTGGTCGTTCTCACCAACTCATCGCTTGACGATCAAAAGCTCTTCGGTGACTTCTGCCATTCCCGCGGAATACGGTTTATCGTGGCTGACACAAAAGGCCTTTGTGGGTAGGTGGGAAAACCAGAGTTTGAGAACTCCATGAAATCCATGTCCAGTGTTGAGAAACAAAATTGATTTCCAGGCAGTTGTTTTGTGACTTTGGGAAAGAGTTTGAGGTCTTGGACCAGGACGGAGAAGCTCCCTCTTCTGCAACAGTACAAAATGTCACCAAGGTGATCTTGAGTCACATCTGCAAAAAGTTGAACGGGGTATTTTTTAAAGTCATTAAAATAAAACAATTTCCACTAATTTCTTTATCGCAGGGAACATCAGGAATGGTGGTCTACACCGATGAGAAGCACGGACTGCAGGATGAAGCCATGGTTTTTTTTTCCGATGTTAAGGAAACGACAGAACTCAACAACCAGGGTCCTTTCAAGATAACACACCTCAGTTAGTGTTGCTTGGCTATGATCAATTAAATTTTACGTTTTATTACATGACAAGCACCAACTTGCTCGAAACTTTCATGAAGAATTCTTGAGTTATTACTCTTCTAAATTCACAGTTTTTTTTAAAGTGCCACCATAGACATAAGAAAATAAATAAAGGCCATGAATTCCTCCCACTCCAATGTTGTGTTTATTGACAGGCCCTCACTCTTTCGGCATTGACGTCACGTCATCCGCGTTGTACGGACATGGTGGAACGGTAACGGAGATTAAACAGTCCTGCAAACTCAGCTTTGTGAGTACCACGTAACCGATTGGGCAAAACATTTAATAGAAACATTAACCATGGTTGATTAAATTTAAGCATCTCATTCTTACAGAAACCTCTTTGCGAAGCTCTGCTGGATTTCAAACCGTTGACCACTAATGACTTTGTGAAACTGACGCGACATGAAACCCTGCATTTGGCCTTCCAGGCTCTTCACAGCTTTGTGAAGGAACAACAGCGCCTTCCAGGGGTCCATTCCCAGGTTGGTGACGCCCTGAATTGTATTAAAGCCTTTGTACATTACTCTTCATTAAGTGAAAATCTGTCTTTAATCAATTAATCAAATGACAATACATTGATGGAATCTAGGAATGTCAAATATTGCCATAATTATTTGCCAAAAAGATTTTTGGGTATACAAGACTGTATATTAATGTCCCACTAGATTGCAGCATTTCTGCTCTTTTAATCAATGATATATTCATACGGTGGTTTAGGCAGATACATACTACATATAAATATTTTCATAGGTATCTTGGAATCGTAATCGAAATTTGGACAAAATTGGATATCGCCATAAGTTAATATTGGACATCTCTATCTAAATCCATTACCCAGTTACATCTTCTTCTTCTTCTTTCGGCTTATCCCGTTTTTCAGGGGTTGCCACAGCGAGTCCACAACTTCCATCTCACCCTGTCCTCCGCATCCTCCACTCCAACTCCAACTACCTCCATGTCCTCCCTCACCGCATCCATAAATCTCCTCTTTAGCCTTCCTCTTCGTCTCCTACTTGGTGGCTCCATCTCTAGCATTCTTCTCCCAATATAACCACTGTCCCTCCTCTGGACATGTCCAAACCATCTTAATCTGGCTTCTCTAGCTTTTTCTCCAAACCTTCCCGTCTGTGTTGTCCCCCTGATTACCTCATTCCTGATCCTGTCCATCCTTGTCACCGCCAAAGAGAGTCTCAGCATCTTTAACTCTGCCACCTCCAGCTCTGCCTCTTGTCTTCTACTTATTCCTAGTGTCTCTAACCCATATGAAATTTGGTATTTAAAGTTTTCTTTTTGATCGTAGTCTGATGCGGACATCCTGCTCGCCATGGTCAGGGAAATGAACACTGTTGCACAACTGGAGTGTCTGGATGAAGATGCGGTTCGATTTTTTTCCTTCACTGCTTGCGGTGACCTGGCTCCTGTCAACGCTTTTATTGGAGGGTTGGCTGCACAGGAAGTTATCAAGGTCACTGATGGACTGGATGAAAATAAAAATTAAAGGTTCTTTTTTTTTATTAATATACAAATCTAAAGTACAATTCTCTGTGGATTTGGGGATTCAGGCGTGCAGCGGGAAGTTCACTCCTCTTCATCAGTGGATGTACTATGATGCCTTAGAGTGTCTCCCCGAGAAGGAGTCTCCACTTCCAGAATCCTCTTTTTCACCAGTACGTCAGTTCTCATTTCTATTTTTCTATTTTTTTTTTACTGATTATATTTTCACATCCTCGTGTTTTCTCTGTTAGAGAAATTCCAGGTATGACGGCCAGATGGCAGTGTTCGGCTCAGAATTCCAGGAGAAGCTCCTTCAGCAAAAGTATTTCCTGGTAAGCCTCACTCATTAAGTATCCTGCAGGGGGCACCTCTGAACTAAAAACGCCGTTTTTCCTCCGTGTGTTTCGCCCTTTGATCCAGTTTGGTGTGAACGACTGCACACGGAGGAAATGGTCGTGATGCAGGCGGCATTTCCGGCGCTTGTCTGGAGCAGTTTGGAACCCTTTCTGCATTTCCTTTGATGCATTTGTTTTCACAGAGGAAGTGAAAGCACTGGATAAAGTCAACAATAGTCACCAGGCAGTGGAAATAGGACGGTTTAATTACTAAAGAAATATCAGAAATTGAGAAAACATACTGTAATAAATAACAAGACAAAGTACAAACAAGACAAAGATGAAGTAAAATACCTAAATAAAAAACGTAATAATTTAACACTGCAGAATGTACTTGGCTTAACACAAATATTCATGTTCATTCTGTTAATTCATTGCCAAGGTACGGCCATGCAAAAAATTTACTCTGTTACAATGGATAGCTTAGCTCTAAATATGTGATTCCTGGTTCTAAAATTAAGATAAGCATATTTGCATTTGGCTACGTTTATTTAAAACGTGGCAGTGTCCGCTGTATTATTGGCTAACTCATTGGCTTACTCTACTGTTCCTCACTCCAATTGACCTTGCCTTGGTTATCATTGGTTGGTCAGAGTCAGATGTCCAGTATGAAGAAGTAGAAACCTTCACTTACTCAACTATTTGTCTTAGGTCGGAGCTGGCGCCATTGGCTGTGAGCTGCTCAAAAACTTTGCCCTCATGGGACTCGGGGCAGGAGAGGAAGGACAGATCACTGTGACCGACATGGACCTAATAGAACGATCCAACCTGAACCGACAGTTCCTCTTTAGGACTCAGGACATTGGGGTGAGTCAAATCCAGAGTAGACAATTAAGGCGTGCGGCGTCATGGTATGACTGGTCCTTTTCAAAAAGACTAGTCATAGATATAAATTCATCATCTCAAAGTGTCATTACATCACATCTCAAGAGTTGACCACTAGTGACCAATAGTGAGACTTATTATCTGGATTATACAATTCTTCTTGAAGTGAACTATGTGTTTGTTCCTGTACAGAAACCTAAGTCCGATGTTGCAGCCAGAGCAGCAACAGAGATGAACCCCCAGATGAGAATTGTTGCTCATCAGAATCGTCTGGACGCTGAGAGTGAAGCGGTTTACGGCTATGACTTCTTCATGAGTCTGAACGGAGTGGCTGCAGCGCTAGATAACGTAGAAGCCCGTGAGGACACTGTCTGTTTGTCTGTCTGTCTGTCTGACTGTCATGCTACCTTTCTAACCTCGATCCTCCTTAGGGGTCTACCTCGACAAACTCTGCGTTCAACACCACAAGCCGATGCTGGAGGGAGGAACCCTGGGTAGTAAAGGGCACACCCTAGTGGTGGTGCCTGGGATAACGGAGTCTTATGGACCCGTAAAACCCAGTTCAAATAAGGAAATACCTCTCTGCACACTGAAGAACTTCCCTCACCGCATCGAACACACTCTACAGGTGATCCAAATGATTCTGCAGCAACCCCTGGTGGATGTTGTTGTTATAGTTGTTCTGTGTGTTTGACTGGTGACCTTTCTCTTTCGTACCTCCAGTGGGCCAGAGACCAGTTTGAAGGTCTGTTTACAAAAACCCCTGAGAACGTGAATCTCTTCCTGAGGTAAGAGGCCGTCAGCTGCCATCCAATCAGCTTTCTCCTCAGGACTGCTTTTTGTTCAGCTCTAAAATTCAATGTTCCAGACTGACAGGACTGATGGAGTGGCGACAGCTCTTTAGTTTAGTTTAGATGCTCTGTGGGAAGTGTCATGATTATTACATGGATTTTACCTAACAATGAAAAATTATTCCTATGTACAAGCAAACAACTTCTCTGCCTTTTTACACGTGCTACGAGGAAGGCCAGAGTAACAAGTGCTAGTCCACAGCAAAGATTCAGATTTGTTGATGTTTGAATTTCCTTCCAGAATTTCCTAACATGCTCCTGTTTTGTTTCTCTAATTAGTAACAAATTATTTTTTTTCTAAAATGTCACCCCTGCTGCACTGCCTCCTGCAGGGAGGATGGCTTCATGGAGCAGACCCTCGGGTTGGGAGAAGCCGAGGCCTTGGAGATCCTCGGCGACGTTTGGACCAGCATGGAATTGATGGAGGGTGGCGGCCGACGCCCTTTCACCTGGGAGCACTGTGTGACCTGGGCCCGCCGCAGATGGGAGACTCACTTCAACAACGACATCAAACAGCTCCTGCACTGTTTCCCTGCTGACCAGGTAAACGTTTCCAGACGTCTTATTTTTTTATTTTTTGAGTCATAAACCTTTAATTGTATATTCAAACTTAGAGGGGATCTGTTGTGCACACTCAAGTATACATACCCAGTCTCATAGATTTTCTGTACACAGTACACTGGCAACTAGGCCACTAGGGGACACTCTGGGCTTGTGTATTATTATTTACATTTATATTTATCTATTAATTTGATGGTTTTATTCAAGGGAGGATTAATATCATCGTCAAGCATGTGGTTCTACTGGGAATCAAACCCAGGACTCTATGCTCTACACTGCAGGCCAGACAGCGGGTGCTCAAGCAACACGAAAATGTGAAACATTGCCTCTGGTCTTGGTCCAAGTGAAATTAACAACTATTTTTTTTTTAGGGGGGTTGTAACTGAGTCAGGAACTGTTCCGTCTGTCGTTCCTGTTCTTCTCTTGAATGATGAAAGTCTTGGAGTAACCGTTACACCAGACTGTTATTGATGTCACAGTGACGATGTCACCATTTCATGAAAACCACAGACTCTCTGAGGAAGAACGATAAGGCAGCTAACAGTCAGTGGGCAGTCATCTAACAGTCTGACTGACTGTTAGTTCCCCCCCTCCCCCATAGAGAAGTGACTGTGGTTTAGTTTAAATATTAACATAAAGAACAGTATCGTACGTAACGTTCACAGTGGTTCCATAAAGTTCCGTAAAAAGTTCCAAGATCCCCTTATCTTGGTAGTTTATACACTCTCAAGACATCAGGAAAATTCCAGTTTTTTAACAAACAAAAGTGAAACCTTTCTCGGGTTCTCCTGGTTAACGACTCAGGTCAACAGATAGATAATATTTCTAGATTATCCTAAGTGAGAAATGAAAACGTTTGTATTTTGTCAGCTGACCATGTTTCAATCAGTTACGTTAAAAACGGACTATCGACTGTTGACGTCATAGTCTGTTGTTGTCGTTGTTGTTGTTGTTACTGTGAACAAACACATGCTGTTGAAGCCTTTTGGCCACTGAGAGGAGTGCATGGGTTCGGGTGGGGTCCCTTTGTGAGCATATGGACCATTTGGCAACATCAAAGATCCGACAAACGGCTCAATTTGAGCTTCAGTCGCTCCAGGAAAATGCAACTTATGCCCATTTTCTAATAGTTCTGCTCAGACATTTATTGTTCCTCAATACTGACCTGAACTACTCAGTGTCAACAACTTTGATATCCCGCCTAAGCAGCAAGGGCCATTTTACTGCTTGCTTAACAAGCCCCAATGGGAGCCAGTGCTTGATTAGGATGAATATTCTGATATCGGATAAAGATGAATGAATAGACCAATGAATAGACCACAACACACTAGTGTGCCGTGCCGTGGGAAGTCATCTAATATCAACTTATTATCCATAGTTGGGTGCCTGCGCTTTAATAAAGTGTGGCAGTTAATGTAATACCCTTCTATTCCAGTGGCAGCAGGTGCTATAAATGCCTCTGAAAACAATAGCGTTATTGCTATGCGATCAAGCTACATGCGACAGTGACTGTAACAGCAAGTGACAGCAAGATGAGCAAGAGACAGTGATGGAGAAGATTTTGAGAAGGGAAAATGCAGCAAATGTCGAACACGGCCCTGGACACAATTCTTACCCAGATGAAGGCCCTACTATGAGTGGTGGACAAAAGAAAAAACAAATACCCAACTCCATAGACTCTTTGTTTGTAAACAGTGAGCTGTTGTATTATAATTTTGGGATTATTTACCAAATAACACAATTGATTTACCTAATTTAGCTCTGTTCTATTCAGATAGTCTGCTGCAGTAAGTAATCAAAAAGCTTCAAAGACATATAAGACAAATTAACACATTTTAAGAAAGCAATGTATGTGTTTGGAGGTCGTTATATATTTACAAATGTTTTTATTGGTGTGTTGGTAAAGGCTTTCAACCACATATTTATGTGAGCTGAGCTTCTTGACTGTGATAAAAACTAAAAACAGAGAGAGACAGAGCTGATGTTGAGGAAGAGCGTGGTGTGTGTCTTTCTACCATTCCTCCCAGGATATCCAATTTGTGTTCATTGAAACAGGCACAGATTTCACACTTATTTAGTAAAAATACATTTAGAAACTATATTATTAACTATATGTATTATATGTCCTGTGTTAAAAGGTAATTTTTTATTGGTGGTGAGCCCAAGAATTTTGCAAATGTAAAAAATTAGCCGTGGCTCAAAAAAGGTTGAAAATCATTGGAATATATAACAGAAAAGTTACAACAGTCTCTTGTCTAAAAAATGAAACCCTTTTTTTACTCCTGTTTTTTACCACTAGGTGACCTCTACCAAGCTGCCCTTTTGGTCTGGATCAAAGAAGTGCCCCCACCCTCTGACCTTTAACCCGGACAATGTAAGTGGGGTCTGCGTCAGTTCCTTGCTGTAAAACAGTGAAACAGTGGCACTGAGTGAAAATTTCCCGGCTCACATTCCTCCATTATCTGCTCCGGCTCACCGGGACTTTATGCTGGTGTCTTATCTGAGCTGTGAACAGGAGTCAACATGAATACAGACAACCTGGGGCAGATAAGAATCACTGGGACAGGGGTTCTACACCAGGTGGCAGGAGAGGCAATAACCTGAAAGTATTGCAATAATTCGCCATCACATAGGATGAAACGTTCAAGGATTTGACCTGAATTCTTTCTCTGATACATCAGTGATCTTTAATATGATATGGATATTTGTGAAACAGCAGTAAACAATTTGATAACGCTGATAATTGTAACCTCTTGAGAGTTGCATCATATGTTAAAATGATATTTTGATCTGGTGCGGGTTCTGTTCTGCAGCCCATTCACATGGACTACGTGGTTGCGGCAGCTAACTTGTATGGACAGATCTACGGTATCAGAGGAACCAGAGATGTAGCCTTGGTGAGGGAGATTCTGAAGGACGTTCATGTTCCATCCTTCAACCCCAGTTTGACCATGAAGATCCACGTCACTGATGAGGAGGCGAAGGAAAGCAGAGAAACAGAAAGTGACGACACGAGTGAGTTTTATTGTTTATATGTTATTAATCATTACAACACGGTGTTTCCAGGACATTTTCTCCTCCTGTTCACAACTTTTTTTTCCGCTTCACATTAGATAAAGAGAAGTTGGAAGAACTGAAACAGAAGTTGAATTCACCGTCATGGAAAACCTCAGCCAGGCAGATGTTTCCAATCCAGTTCGAGAAGGTAGTAAAGCAGTGGTTACAGCGTTTTTTAAATTATCATTTCCAAATGAAACAATCAATCTTTTCGGGGGGTCAGGGACTTGAAGACCAGACTTGACCACATCTTTAAACTTAGTTTTTTGCCTCTTCCTGCTAAGACACAAAAATAGAGGCAAACAGAGTCAGAATTATAAGGAGAGTCCTGAGTGTGAGACTGTGGCTCTGTGTTTTCGAGGACAGTAGAGTGGATCCTGATCTGGCCTTTGTAGTGACACAATCTAAGGCCTGAAGGCAGAGCCAATCATTATTAGCCCTCCATTGTGATGTTAGACTCCTTGATCTCAGCGTCTTCTCCTTTGCACTCTGTTCACTGAGTTACTGCGTTGACCAATAAAGTAAATAATAATGTCATCCTGGGCAAAAAAAGGACTTTGCCCGGATTCTGCCCTTCAGCTTTGAAAAGGTAATATCAAAATATCTCTTTTTAAGCATTGAAGCAAAATTAAGTATAAATGGAAAATAATTAATACATTTTCAGGACATTAAGTCACACTTCTTTTAATCCATTGTCTAAACATGCAGTTTTTTCACAGTTTGACTTGTAGTGGATAAAAAAAGTCTACACACCCTTGTTCAAAGCCAGGTTTTTGTGACGTAAAGAAAAGCACAAGCATATATCGGTTCATACATTTTTCTACTTTTAATGTGACCCATAACATGTAATAGGCAATTTGAAAAACTAATCAAAATTTTCAAGAGGGAAAAATAAAAACCTCACATAAGTTGCATAAGTATACACACCCTTAAACTAATACATTGTTGCAGCACCTTTGGCTTTAATTACAGCACTCTTTTTTGGTTAAGTGTCTATCAGTCTGGCACATCTTGATGTCACAATATTTGTCCATTCTTTAAATTGCTCCAAATCTGACAGATTGTGAGGGCTGCAGAGCTTTTTTTAGATCACTCCACAGATGTTCTATCAGATTCATTTGATGTGTTTATATCATTGTCATGTTGAAAGGTAAACTTCCTCTTCATTTTTAGTTTTCTAACAGAAGTCAAAAAAAATTTTGCCAGCACTGACATATTTTGAGCTGCTCATAGTTTCCTCCACCCTGACTAAGGCCCCAGTTCAAGCTGAAGAAAAACAGCCCAAAAGCATGATGCTGCCATCACCGCACTTCACTGTAGGTGTACTTTGGGTGATGAACAGTTTTTTGGCGCTAAACATGCTTTTTAGAATTATGGCCTAAAACTTCCACTTTTCTTTCATTGCACCACAACACATTTTCCCACATGCATTTGGGAACAAAAATGTCTCTGTTTCTGCAAAATGTAGCCTGGCTTGGATGTTTTTCTTTGAGAGATAAGACTTCCGTCTTGCTACCCTTCCTCACAGCCCAGACATGAAGGAGAAGGGAGATTGTTGTCACATGTACTACACAGCCAGTATGTGAGAGATATTTCTGTAACTCCTTCAGTGTTGCTGTTGGCCTCTTGGTTGCCTTGACCAGTTTTCTCCTTGTTCATCAATTTTGGACGGGCGTTCTGTACATGGCACGGTCGCTGATGTGACTGTCTTCACTGTGTTTTATGGTTGATTTAACTTCTTCAAAATAGTGTTGTACCGTTTTTGATACCTATGAATAATAATGCTCTAATGCTTTGAAAGCTGTCTGTGACCATGGCTTCTGCCAGAAGGTGTGGCTACAAAAATGTGATGAAAATCTGGGGTTCGTCAGAGTGACTTTACATGTGACAGGGGTGTGCTCACTCCATTTAACATGAGTTTGCATGTAATTGGTTGGTTCCAGACACAGCCTTGCCCCCGGTTATATGCGAGTGTGCATGTTTAGGCAACAAGGTTATTTTAAGTTTTTATTTTTTTTTATTTTTCCCTGGTAAAGATTTCAATTTGTTTTTTAATTGCCTATTACTTTATCGGTTACATTAACGGTGGAGAAAGTTATAAAATTATTTATGTTTTTGTCTTTGTCTTTGCACAAGGGTATGTTGACTTTTTATATCCACTGTCACTATCCACTATCATTTGTTACTTATACACTTATTGCCATTAAAGGGCACAACCTATCCTTCAGGGAGACTTATAGTCTGGAAAAAACAGTCCTTATTCATCTCTATCATTGATATAAAAATTATTTTATATGTTTAGGGACCGTTAGCGTTAAACCTCAAGGCCTGAACGGAACCTCACAGACAACCAGAGAAAAATCCAGATAAAAGGCTGTTGATCTCAGCGGGTCTGAATAAAGCTTTACTAAATAATTAGGTGACTAAAGAGTGGTAGCAGGCAGGTGTATGAGGTAAGTCAGGGACGTATCAGATGTCATCTTAAATGAGTGCTAGTCTCCGCCTCCCTGTTTTTTATCCCCTCATGCCCTAGTCATGATGTAGATAGTTGGAATTTGTGTAGGTGGGTTTCAAAGGCATCAGGTAACCAGTCAGAAACATCCTCATGGTCCCTGAAGGCATCACTGAGTGACAGTCGCCTGCCAAGGCATTGTGTGGCCGCGGCACCCAGGCATGACCTCACAGGCTGCGTCCATCATGGTGCAGATCTGATGACTGTGCCACGTATCGGAACGATTGGTGACACGATGACAAAGCCTTCAAAGGTTGACATGTCTGTGAATCAAGAACCACATCACAAACAGAAACGCCGGCAGTTTCATCCTCAAAATTTTTTTTCATTTTATTGTCGTGCTGTGATTTTGACATCTACATCATCTCTCCCCACAGGACAATGACAGTAACTTCCACATGGACTTCATTGTTGCGGCTTCAAACCTTAGAGCTGAGAACTACGAAATCCCTGCAGCAGATCGCCACGAGGTGGGTGGTTTCACGTGTGCATTAACGGCTGTGCATTAAATAAATCAGACATTTGAGGCTGGGGTGTAGGTGGCTATGAGGGCCAGAGACAAACATGTCAGACTGCCCCCTCCCACCTGCCCCCTCACTTGGGGACATGTTTTGAGTCACTGCTGCACTCACCTCCCCTTGGGCCATGGCAGCGGCCGACTCACCTATTGTTCCAGAAGCAGAACTAATCACAGCACTTTACCTGTGCCCCCGCCCCAGAGGTGACACCTGAGCCAGACACTCACTGAACGGTGGGGGGAAGGAGATGTTACACGGGAGATGTTGCCTTTGTGAGACCACGTGTTGCATCTTGTTTGGGATCAACTTCAATGCTGTTTACAGTTGCCGTTCACTATTAACGTAACTGAGCTTTGTTTACCATAAGGGTTTGAATGGGCAATGTCCACTATAATCTTTTTGTAGTTTTAACATATGCCGATGTTGTGGACAATGTTAATTTCCAATGTTAATACCAACAGATACCACCTAGTAATTTCTATTCTTGATTTGTACAAACTATTGTAATTCTCCAGCATTCTCTAAACAATCCCTTGATTATTAAATTTGATTCATACAATGAGCTGCAATGTTTTCATCTAGTGATATTCAATTCAATACACAGCCATATATCCCCGAAACTGTTTTAGGATGCACATCATTTGGCGAGACACAAGCATATTATTTAACATTTTAGCCAACACCATTTGAATACCAGGCGATCCCACATGGGGCCGCAACCCTAATGCTGAAAAACACTAATGTAGACAATATGCATCACAACAGAGAGAATTAGCACTAAACTGATCCCTCTCCCATTGTAATTCTGTTTCAAGATATCACGAAGTAGAGGCAAGATTGTCCACCACAGGCTGTTTTAGCCTTTACCCCACAGTCCTAGGACAATAGAGTTGGAGAATGGAAAGACAAATTAAAGAAATATTAGGCCACAAAGACGAGAGAAGGGAGGGGGACATTGGCTGACAGACAAGGGGAGATGCTGAGAGATGCTACGTTAACTGAGCCAATCAGAGAGAGAAATGGGGGAGTAGGATCATTTAGTACACAATAGTACACTGAGTCCACAGTGTATTAGCCAATAGTCTGCTGTGTATAATGTGGTAAAGGTAAACATAGCTATCTGTGATCATCTAAGATAAATTTACTGAAAGGGTAAAGTATAGTATATTTTAGTATTAATAGCTAAAATTTTGCAAGATTTAGGGAAAAAAGGCATCGAGGGAAAGAGGAACTGTGATGTAGAAACAGTGCCTGTGATACCTTTTGTGAACCCTTAATATCTTGAGAGGCAACTCACGAGAGCTAAATTAACTCCTATCTAATCTAATCTAATCTAATCTCAATGGTCTGACAAACTCTTTTCTGTCTTCCCACAGAGTAAGCGTATCGCTGGACGTATCATCCCAGCAATCGCCACCACCACAGCTGCAGTCGCTGGCCTAATGTCCCTGGAGTTGTACAAACTGGTGCAGGGTTTCCAGAAAATCAACTCTTACCGCAACACCTTCATCAACCTAGCCGTCCAGTACTTTGTTCTGACGCAGCCACTGAAACCACCCCAACTTCAAGTGAGTAGTAGTTCCAAACATTTTATAGTAATATACAGCTGGAGGTCAGAGGTGGAACTTCGAGGAGCATTCATCCACCTCCAGAACCTGGCTGGTCCAGACTCGGACTGTCGCTGCTCTGTGGATAAATCTATGGACTCGCTTCTTACCCTCTCTGTTGGAGAACATTAAGTCATAAATCAGGTCCGTCAGAGCGGAGGCAGAACTTCTAAGTCCAGTTTAATCCTCACACTGATTCATTGTAGGGTTGTGGCAGGACTCTCAGCGTTTCGCCAACTCCAGAGAAACTTCTGTATCAAAGCATGAGAAAGAAGTCTATGGGACCACACTGACCCTGTGTCTGAGGTTCTGTCACATTTCATGAGTCCAGGCTTGGTTCATTAAGTTCTATGGCTTTCAAACACAAACACGTATGACTAGCAGCCTCACAAATCTGGGGTTCACCTCGCAGGTCAAGTTTGAAAAGGAGATCCAGTCCAATAATTCTGTCACCCCCCTATTTGTCACCTCCGAGGGTTTTCAGACACCCGAGCTGCCCGCTCTGGCTTTCTCGCTGAGGGCATTGAACGTCTCTGACAGTCAGGGTCAATGGGGGTCAGTGTGTGGGGTGACTGTGTCCCGGGGGACGTGAGCGAGCAGTGATAGGAGGCTTGGAGACACTGTAGGTCTGATTTCAGCTTCAGTTACAGGAAAAAAAACTGCTGCAGCTGCACAGTTGGCTGTCGGCTGGTGATGGGGGTTGGGGAGTGGTGGTGGGAGTTTAGGAGGGTCAGCTGTGACTCCCTTTGCAGTCCAGGAGTTCCAGACATAGACTCTCACTGGTACACAAAGACCCTGGTGTTCTCACAGTTGTTGTCTTTAAACTCAAGTATTAGCTCGCACTTGTTTCACTTTCTGTCACCAGAAACTGCCCCTAAAATAGCCACTGCCCCCCAGCTTGGTCAATGAGGAATGGATAAATTTATGTGATTTGCCTCTAAAAGGAGTCCTGTTTTTCGGTTCCAAGAGGAAGTACAAACCTTGACAATGTCAACACTCCTATGTAAGTTGCTTTGGATTGAAGCATCTGGTAAATGCGTAAATATTAATACCCATCAACCAAATTAATGTTAGCATAAAGTGTTAGCATTAACATGTTAACACTTTAACAGTTAACACTCTAATATTGGGCCCAACCCTTGGCAAAATACAGTTATTTTGCCACGGTTTGGGCCAAATAGTAGAGTTACCAAACTCAAAAAGGAGTCCAAAATCAGTGTTTATGGTTTTGCAACAGATACAGTCATAAACTTCAAACTTTAAAGTATGTAAAAATAATGTAACCAGGTTGTGTGATTATGTCATCAATATGACACACTGCTATCAACCCATTAGCATATATTGCAATATGTTGTATATTGTTGCCAGGGTGCAATAAGGTTAATAAACTTGAACCCCTGGATCTGGTTCCAGTTCCACTTTCTGGTGCACCACTATAGCAGGGTGCAATAATGTTGGGCAGCTGGAGTGAAATGGGTCTCTCTGCAGTACAGTAGATTCCAGGAGGTTGCTCAAAAGCTGGATTTGAAGATTACTAACTCAACTTTATCATTGCAATTATTTTCAACAACATGGATAAATAATAAATGCAGCAAAGGTTTTGCAAAGTGTAACTTGTCAAAAGAACGGCTTCAAAAAAGTCATATTTTCACTGGCAACCAGAGTAGTTGTAACTGATGTGGTCCTTTAGCAGTTGCTGTAGTAGGGTTTAGGTGCCAAATTCATCAGCCAATCAGAGGTAGAGGCTGCAGTCTGTACACCAAAATATGGGAAAAAAGAAGACATTTCATGCGACCCCATTTGGCTTTCCAGATGACCCTACACAGGGCCACAACCCTCTTCTTGAAGAAAACCTGAGAGTAGTGCCAAGTCATCTCGCAGCAGACCACCACGCAGTGTGTTTTTCCACACTGCATCAGGAATAAAGAAAAAAATATGATGAACAGACAGTGAGATTAAGGTACAATCCCATTTGGATTATAGGTTTAATTCCCCAGATTTCAAAGCCATGCAGCTGCTAAATATCTCCATTCTAGCCAGAGATCTTGTTTTACCTCCACTCAGTCCTCCAGCTCTCCAGTTCTCAGGTCATTTATATCAAGTAACAACATTTATTTCTCAGAGCTTGCACACACAATCCACCATGGTTTTATGACCGTCTGAGTGAAGGGGCTGTACGGGTGAATGAAAAGTGTGTTTCCCTCAGTTTAAAGCGCCAACAGCTGCAGATATTAGTTTGGGTTGATATTGGAAACCGATTTTTAGTTTATAGATGATAATGGCAGGAGGTAATATGGTTTCCTAGCAGATAGATTTATTATGTTTTATGTTGTTAGCAGGGAGAGGCATTTATATCCATTTACAATCAGCCCCCTTCAACAGAAACTGTTTTGCTGATCCAAAACCCCCATTGTGAAAATATGTAGGCACCCCCCAACCTCCTCCCTAAGTCATAAAGATAATTTTCCCTCCTCACCAAACATTTTCCAGAAATTGTTGCTTTAACACAGCTGTTTTTCCAAAATAGGAAGTCCCACCCCCCCGGTGGGTACACAGAGTGGGTCGGCTCGCTGCTGTGGCCTTCACTGTCACCTTCCCCCAGTGTTTATGGTTTTTCAGACCGACAAAGATGGACAAAGTATCATTTTAGATCTGGTTCAGAACCGCGGTAGGAATAGAACCAACACTGTGATGAAGGCTCTGTCAGGTGACTGGGGGAGGGGGAGTTATACAAACGATGATTGCAGACATACTGTGTCTAAATCTCAGCCAACTTGAAAGGGATGATGTTTGGAAACAACTGATCTTTTTATGAGTTTACATTTTCTTTAAGAATTTCTGAGACCTTTTTTACTTAATTATTTTGTTTTTGGAGACCAACTTTCACTGGGCAGCAGTTCAAGCAGAGATCCCCAATTTTACCTTTCCACTCCGACTGGGGGTCCCCAGGTGGTCCCAGATAGGAGTGGAGACATGATGCTTAAACCTCCAATTTTTTTTTTTACCAATCTTTTAATATCATTTTTTTATTTCATTTTATTAAACATTTGAGTAAAGATTCAATACATTCCACTATTGTCCTGTAGCTCCAGTATCATAATATTTTTTTTTCATTAGATTACCCACTAAAAAATATTGCTGTTGATAAAAAATCAAGTGAAACTGCAGACTGATGCAGACTTCCCGTCTTGACAGACCCTCTCCTGTGATTGAATTATTAGCATTAAGATGGGAGAGGCTGAGTCCAGTCAGTGAAGCCACACTCTCACTGGCTTTTTGTTAATTGTTTGCAGAAATGACAAGTATTTCCTGCCTTCACAGGAAGCTTGTCTATTGAAACCAGATTTTCTGCTGATGGACGTTGTGGTAAAGTCTTGTAGGGCATCAGAATGTGAGGGTAGGAGGTTTTTTTTGTTTGGACGGCGGGTTGCAGTTCTCACCTCTATTTTTATTCTTACTTTTAGACTTTTTATTCGACTGAAGGATAAATCCTTCACTCAACATTCAGACACCACAGAGGAAGTGGAATGTCAGGCCTGCAGCGTTGGAGCGGTTCTTACACGTCAGTTTATGATTACAGCCAAACCTGCAGCTGCTTGATATGTGATTTGAGCTCTTGTATAATTGAAGGTCACACATCTGTCACACAAATAATGGCCAGGGGAATTAAGAGGAGCACAGACCCACACAGAAGGGAGGTTTTCACCTCAGTGGGTTTTTAAAAAAAAAAAAATCTTTGTTGATTTTTCTGGACGGCGTCATAAAAAGGATGCAGAGCGAACTTGATCCCGGCCCCAGAGCTCCGGCGTCAGGCCATATTGTTTCGCATGTAACCCAACACTCAGATATGAAGAGGACAAACACGCTGGTGTGTAATCAGTGGTCACCGCGCTCGGCTATTCCTGCTGTGGGGTTTTTTTTTTGCGTCTGACGTCTAGGGTGAAGTCGACTGTTGTTGTTTTTAACTGCAATGTTCCCTACGTGCTGTTCTTCTTCCCCTTATTTTCAAATTATCTTCCCGTTTCTGTCAGGGGTGAGCGGTTTGACCTCATGGAGGAAAAACATAAATTTCCTCCCTTATGTTGTAGCTTCAGCCAAAGACATACAGTTGTCCAAATCATTAAACACATATGAAAGATCAGTGTGTTCAATAAGTAATAATAATAATAAATACTCTGACCCGGAGGAGGCAGGGGGCAGCTATTAGATTACTCTCAGCATCCTCTCATTTAACCTATAGCTCCTGGAGGAAACCAAACTTTTCTTTATGAGAAATAATAAAAAATAAATTATTTTGGAAAGCTTAAATGCTAAAAAATATTTTAGTCTCTTCTTTGTCATACTTAAGAGAAAATACAAGTTACAAGTTGAAAGTAGAAATGAAACGACAATATAAATTAAAAATAATTTTTGGCAAATTTAGCCAACCAGATTATAAATACAAAGGAGAAGAACTCAATCACTCACTTACTCTCACACAGTGGTACCATCATTACTATAGGCCTGGATTTACACATGGGAGGTGAAATGAAAAACCTCATGCCAACAAAGGAAAGCAACTGTAGCTCAATCCAACATGTGGCCTGCAACCTACCATAGTTGACTTGTGTGGATTCCACGTTTTAACGACAAATTCATCTACTCCACACACCAGCGTGATACTAGTTGACGACATAAATCAGTAGTGTGAGGGAACAAAACCGCAATCACTTTATGGGTTATGGTCACAAAACAACCTATGAATCATATATCTTAACATACATGATATATACAGTTTATACCATGTATCAGAAAAACCCTATCAATCTACTAGAAAACTTTGTTCCTTAGGCACAGGCCTTCTGGTGGTTCCACGTATTTCTAAATCTAGATTGTGAGCCAAAGCCTTCAGCTACCAAGCCCCTCTACTATGGAACCACCTGCCGGCTCCAGCCTGGGAGGCAGACACAGTCTCTATTTTAAAGTCTAAACTAAAGACCTTCCTTTTTTACTTTTCCCATGGTAGCCTATAGGTCCGGCCTGTGGCTTGTCCTTCGGTCCTAGTTATGCTGCACAAGCGGTCTTTTTGTACTCGAGTCTTTTCTTGTTGTCCTCTCTCTCTCTCTCTCTCTCTCTCTATCTCTCTCTCTCTGTCTTTTTTTTTCCTTTATTCCTTATTTCCTAACTTATTTTCCCACTTTTTAAAGGACTAAGTCAGTGGTTCTTAACCTTGTTGGAACTACCGAACCCCACCAGTTTAATGTTTGTATTCACCAAACCCTACTTTAGTAGGGTGAGTCAGTGTGTCTTGCTCCACCGAACCCCTGAGACCGACCCACCGAACCCCTAGGGTTCGATCAAAACCTGGTTGAGAACCACTGGACTAAGGCGATTGGTCAGGAAACTCCTGTGTACTGTCAGTGTACTCCTCCCAGAACCCCATGGCCATAAACTGGAGTCAGGACTTAGCCACCAAATTCTGAACCAAAGTTGAACCCTGTAGTCTGTGTTTTGACATTGCCTTTGTATTTACACTGCAAGGACTATACAAAACATTTTTGTAGATAACATGTGTTGATAAGTTAAAGTTAAACTTTTTCTCGTTGCTATTCCCCTTTCCGTCCTGGGTGAAGATTCCCTCCATTGCTGATCACCCTGAAGTTTCTTCCTTTTTTTCCTTGTCTAGTTTTTTGGGGGAGTCTTGTTTGTAAAGTACCTTGGGAAAACAGTTGTTATGATTAGGCACTATAGCAAAAATAAAGTTGAAGTTAAAGAGCCACATGACCATAGATGGTGGACGTTGTAAACTGAGGATGTTTTAGAATGCTGAGTTCTTGGTGCAGAATCATCTGAGAACACTCAGAATCTTGTACATCACAGCCTGTGCAAATGAATTGATCTGCCACAATCAATATCTGTGGCTGCTGCCATCGTGACCTTTGACTGAAGCAGCTGATCAGTGTTTCAAAGTGAGATGTATTAGAATTCATTGTGGTACACATGCTGATCCACTTCTGATGTCAATACTGTATTGACTGGTGTCAGTGGCACTGTGGTCACAAGACTGTTGTAATACATCTTTTTTGTGAATTTGCTGACATTGTTCAGACAATAGATGTGTGATTGCGATATTGACAGATATATGCAGGTTTTGCCCTAAAACTGAGTAAAAAGTCTCAGGATTTCGTGTGCGATTTAAGTCAGTGAGGCACTGTGTTATCGGATTTTCTTAGTGGAGGAACAACTTATAACAATCTTACTGATAATATTGGCACATTGGTTAAAGGTTTATTTTTTTATTGTGCAGTGAGATCAACATCAAGCTCAATAATTGTCCATTTATTCATCTCTTCATTTAAATAATCAAATAATTACTGACTGTCACCGATTCTTTTGCTGACGACTTCACCATTAAGTCACTCATCCTTCCATCTGACAGGAGAACACTTTTTCTCCCTCAGTCCGACAGCAACCACGGTCCCTGCAGGTCCCGACAGGTCAGTGTCCATTTGTAACTGGATCATTTTATTGACTCAGACCCTTAGCCCCTTCACCCCCCGTACCCCTCTGGGTTATCTGTTATCTGCTCATTTAAAAGACTGTCCTATTGACATTCTGTTTGCTGTTTAACACGTCAATGACGGTCTTTCAGCAGCAGCATGGACAACCTGGGGGCTGGAAGCAGCATCAGGTCAGAAAGTCTCAGTAAGATCCCTTCCCAAAACAACGGTTCAGCCCTTTAGCGTTATCTCTAAAAAAAAATGTTGTCTTTCTTTCTTTAATTCTGTAAATGTCAGGGGATCGGGAGCAAGTGATTGGACAATTCTCCCAAGGCGTGGGTAGAATAGGTGCGGGGTAGAAGGTTATGATTGTTGAAACAGTAGGGGGTAGTTGGAGCCTTCAAGCCATCTGTTCCTTTCCCAGGGGGGTAGAAGAGAGTGGATCAATAATGATCAGGTAGCAGATGACAGTGACAAAAGAGACTTTTTAAATTACACTACTGCTGTCGTCAATAAAGGGTTAACACAAACAAACACATCATAAAGATGTAGTGAGAACCGAAAGACAGACGACCGCTCCACTTGGGCTGTGTGCCACTGATTTGGTCAACGGTTTATGCTAAGTGCATGGTCTTATCCAACCAAGAAACATTGTAGCTAGGGGTGCCCAATATTAACTTTGACATTATCCCATTGATACTGTCTATACAGTTAATTAACATTTTTGATATCAACCAATACCAATATATGCAGGTTTTTGCCTCCAAAACGGAGGCTTAAAATCTCAGGATCCAATGTGTGATTCCAGCAAATTCCTCAAAACTCTTGATTTTTTTATCAAAAGCCATTTTAAATCTTATTGATATCACATAATCGTGCTATTATCCGTCCAATAATATCAGATCTGCTGATAGTATTGTAAATATCAAAGTAGAATTAAAAAATGCCTTTCCACTTCCAACCCAACTCTTAACTTTTTACAAATGCTTTGGTGTTAGCTTCACTGCTGGTAGGACAATAAAGGTTGCTAACATTTCAGTGAGTCAAAACTTACCATAGTACTAATGCTATGCTACTATTATTATCACTACTGTGTGTAACACTACTATGTTCTTTGCTCGCCATTGTTTTCCTGTGGGAAAAAAACTAGCTTTTACCTCCGTATGTTAGAATGATAGGACTTTTTCTGTAAAATTTAGGTCAAGAACATCGTAGAGTGAACTCCCCTGACAGAGGTGGGCAGGTAGTGGCAGGAAATCTGCGACTATAAACAAGTTAGCCCAACAATACAAAAATGTAGTACAACATTATGCAATAAGCATGTAATACTAATCAAATAATTTAGCCTCACTTTATTCCCTACTACACAACTTCCATATTAAGTTAATTTTAAAGTAAAGTAAAGTAAAAAGTACTGCAGTATTCATCTGAATATTCATAAATACTTCAATATCCAAAACATAAAAACACACTTAATACCGTCAGCTTCAGACTGACTTAATCGAGACTCTGAACCTTAAACTGGGATTTAACTTCCCTTTTTAATGTAATCCAGTTATCAGAAGAAAAGTCACCAGAAGCTAGCTGAGATTAAAGTGAATTCATCATCATAGAGGACCACACATTTCCTGCATCTGCTTCATCCCAGTCTCACTTTGAAGCCCCCCACACCCGAGACTGGAATAAAGTTGTCTTTGAAGAGGCAGGCCTGTAGCCGGTTGTAAAAACTTTGGATACAATCCAGATAACGAAACCCAAATGGTCACGTGATTCTTTCTTATGTCGAGCTGCAGGGAAGGGAACTTATCAAGCCCAGCCTGGCTCCTACTTCCTGTCTCCTGAAATACTTCATTGTTTCAGTGTTGGGGGAGTCACAATGACTAAAGTGTTCTAAACCAGTCACGTTTGCAGGTCCACCAGTAAAAACCAATTGCTGGTTAGAAACTCAAGGTTTCATTGCACCTTCTTATCAGACTGATGAAGATCCTGTAACTCCCTTACAGGCTCTGTAAGGGAGTACACTGCTGTGTACTCTACAGATTTAGTCCATACAGTAACTACAAGTTGGTTTAGTTCTGTTGACTCTCTGGACTTTCCTGACTGTTGATTATGAGATTATGTTGTAGAGCATCAAAAGAACTAACACTGTCAAAACTGAATTCTGGTTACCTGCTTATACAAAACTTTAGGCCCATGGCAAGGGTGTCAAATAGGTAGATTGAAAAATGATTTTTCTAATTATTACTTCATTTTTATGTACAATTCTACAAAGAAATAGCATTTCAAGTGCTTTTACTTTAAAATGTGAGTTTTAAAGTGGTGTGTTACTTAGTGATTCTTTGTAAAAATGAATTCTCAATTTTGTATATAGATTTGACCGTTTATTCCAAGTCATATTTTGCATTAACTTTATTAGGTGATATATGCAAGTAGGATGTACTTGGGAGATATCAGTGAACCTGGCAATTGGGGCGTGACGTCAGACGCCCGTTTGCGCCCGTTTTGGAGGTCTACTGCAGTGGATCTACTGTCTACTATCTTCAAAGGAGTGCTGGTAGATCCTGAGCAATGACAAAATAAAATAATTGTAAAAAAAAATTGAGATAATTTCTATTTCAAGATCACTCGGCTAAAGTGACAAAAAAAGTGTGGGCACCTTTGGCCCATGGTAACAAAGTCCAGCAAGATTTTCCACTAAATTTGGATTCTACATAGCGACATAGCATATCATGTGATCAAACATAGCTTGGTTTAGCATAATTCTGGTTGCCTTTGACAATTGTGAAAGAGTCACCTACGGAGAGTATCTCCACACCAGGTGAAGCCAAACCATGTCACTACAGCTTCCCTTACAGAAAATTTGAGTCAAATCAGTCAATCATTAGTGAAATTATTGATAACATTATAACTTATAAATAAAACCCCAGACTTCCCCAGACTGCCTTGGACTAACCCACACTGCCAGAGTATAAACCATCCACTACTGCAGACTGACGGCACTTTGAGCAAGTCTGAATAATTAACACATTCAAGGTAGGTTTGATACCCCTGATAGTAGTAAGTTTTCAGTCCAGCATAGGCAGACACAGGAAGGCGGAAAAAACGTCCGAGTTCTAACCAAAAACATTTTAAAAAAATTAACTAAACTTGACTCAAACACTTGTCATCGGTCCATCAGTGACACAAATGTCACATGGTTTGTGATTTCATGTCAGTTCCCTCTGGAAGTTATGACGCTACGCTGTGTGTTGTGTTCTCTCTCAGAGAACAGTTTTTTCTCTGGGGCTTTTTGGCCTTTGATTGGCTGTGTGAAGTCATGTGATACTGTTGATGTTCTCTTGAAAAACCCTTTAATGTCTTTATATTTCCCTTTGGTATTCTAAGAGATGACTTCTCAGAGCTGCCACCAGACTGAGGAGTGCATGTCACTCTGACAACCTACAGGCATTGGGGCAATGAGTGTCTGCTGGGCTCTTGCAAAGGCTCTATGACAGATATGAATAAGAGGATGGGAGGAGATGGGGTAAATATAGCCCCAGAGTTCACTTGGCCGTGTGAAATCTGCTTCAAGGCACAAAAGTCCAGAGAAACTTAGAAAATAACGAGGCCGACTTTTCACTCAAATGATGATGGTTGTCTTTCTGACATATGTTTGTAATCAGGGTATGAGAAGAACTTAAACTTAATAACTTAAAAATATTTTTCAAAACTGTCAAGGAATCAAGGAACAGAGATTAATTTTCACACTCGATCCAGAGATGCAGTAAACATCCTGAGTCGGGGACCATACCCTAATTCAGGAACTATACCCAGATATAGCGTATTGATTGTGAGTTGGATTAAGAACATGAGTCTGCGACCAGACCCTCCATCAAGGGCCAGAGCCTCAAACAGGAACTGGACACTTGTCAGTGACCAAACCCTAGGTTGGAGACCAAACTTTGATTCGGTGTCCAGAATCTGAATCAGGGACCAGAATTGAGTTGACGTCCAAACCCTAAATGAAATGGACCCCGAATTGGCGACCACAGCCTCAGTCAGGGACCAAACCCTGAGTTGAGGACCAGACCGTCAACCATTACCCTTACGCTGGGATGGATCCTGAGTTGGGGACCAGAGTTTGAGTCAGGGACTAGATCTTAAATCAGGTTTTAGACCTTGAGTTCAGGTGCAGAACCTCAGCCTTGGACCAGACCAACGTCAGGATCCAGACCCTCAGTTTGGGACCAGTCCTTTAGTCAGTGACCAGACTCTCACTCTGTGACCTGACCCTCGGCTAGGAACTATAAGATAATAATTGGAGGCAGGTTCAAAGTTTTTCTGTATTTGGATCTCAGGCCAAGTTCTGATTCCACTCTTTTCTTAAGTGTCTTCATTGTAATGTGTGTTCTCCAAATCAGGATCCTGACACATTTGAGGTCAGCTGGTGGTGGACGGGGGTTGTACGTTTGCATAGATCCTGATGTTTACCGTCAACCACAGGGTGGCGTCACCTCACCTCCCCTGTGGCAGCAGAAGAATGGCTGCTGGTTTTTGCTGGGTTTATATTTCCCTGTGCATGCTCTTGTGGTTTTCTGTCCTTAGAGACAATCTTCTCACCAATCAGGGGCCGACCCAGCCGGTGGTGTCATCAGAACGTGAAGCTGCAGACCAGATAATAAACATGTCTGAGAACTCCCATGATCTTTTTCTTTCGCCTTGGTGTCAGGACCAGGCTCCTGCAGTCATGAGATCTTGCAAATATCTTTTTACATCTTGATTTTTTTTCCAGAAACTTGTATCTTTAGCTTCCAAGTCCAATACAGATTACAGTTGTGTAGCATCCACTGGCTCGAGCCCAGGTCTTGACCGCCAATGTTCATGCCCCATTTAGGTCCTCCTGCAACCACATATGGTTTGCAGGTGGGGGTCATCAGGGTCAGTGAACACCCCAAAGTCAGCATACATATGTGACTGTCATTTGCATAGTGAATAAGATGTGGACAGGCAACCTGTAGGGGGCAAGGCAGTCACAGCAGGAATTAAAACACAACAGGTTCCCTGGGATTGAACAAAGCACCGTTATTGTATTTTGAACCCTTTTGATTTTGACAGATAATATGAAGCTTCAGGAGTCCAAACACAACCAACAACCCCATTTCCTGTTTCCTGTTGTTCTGACTTCTTTGTTAAAGTCAAACAAGCTCTGCTTTGCGTTTTCCTCATTCTTCAGAGATGTTTATTTTCTTCACTTCGTTTTTTAATTCCCAGCCTTTTTGCCAGTCACGGCATCTGATAACTCTAGTTGTTTTTCTTTTCTTTTAATTAACAATTTGTCCTAAACCTAAGTGTTAAAGCTGGAATTTTGAAGATCTTCCTGCATCAGTGACCAGGAAGTTCCTGCCTGACCTTGTGGTGACCTGGGTTGTGTATTGAGGTGTGAGTGCATGGTCACTAACCCACTGATGAAAAGATTCTGTTATGATCTAAACACTTGCTCGTCGCTCACCATAGTTAAGCCTCATCCATTGTTTTCACGTGTGTTACGTCTCTCTGCAGCTTGCCGGAGAAGGTTACACCCTGTGGGACGCCTTCCTGGTCCAGGGCAGCGGTGTTGATGGGCAAGAGATGACCCTGGGAGATCTGATCCAGGACGTGAAGGTATGACGAAGAAAATTATTTCTCTCTCTGATCTCCCGTTTTTCAGGGGTTGCCACAGCAAGTCAACAATTTCCATTCTCGGCATCCTTAACTCTGTCCTCCCTCACTGCACCCATAAATCTCCTATTTGGCCTTCCTCTTTGTTTCCTGCTTGGTAGCTCCATGTCTAGCATTCTTCTCCTAATATAACCACTGTCCCTCCTCTGAACATATCCAAACCATCGTAATCTGGCCTCTCTCGCTTTTTCTCCAAACTTCTGAACCTTTTTCTCTCTGAATTTGTATGGAGGTCATTTTTTTTACACATCCTGGTCCTCATAAAACCAATTTAGTTATATAACTTTATGCCATAGATCAGTGGTTCCCAACCTCTGGCCCACAGACATCACTGGCCCACAGGTCAATGGCTATCAGGATGCATAATCATATTTCCGATTAATTTACATTCTGATTCTGAACAGTGTTTTATTTTAATGAAATACTGTTGCATGAAAAAGTCTCAGAAATTCAATCAGTCTGTAATGCAAAACAGATCTGAAAAAAAGGTCTGTCTGAAATATTAAACATCTCAGTTCAGCAACAGAAATGTTGCTCTGCAGAATGCTTTCATGTCAATATTAAAAAAAAATGTTAGTGTCCAAATATCTGTTCCTCTCCTCTGACCTTTCTCTGGATCTGATTTTGCTCGTGAACTCTGTGTCTCTGCGCAGGATAACCACAAACTGACCATCAATGCCCTCTTTTATGGATCTTCCGTCATATACACTGGTCAGAAGGAGCGGCTCGAGCTGAGGTACAAGCAATGCGTTACCTTGTTTTACCTCCAGGTGGACAGCGACCTATGATTCACAACCACTCACACATAAACAACAACAAACAGCAGCAGCAGCAGCCTCCAATTGTTTGGTTAGGGGCTGATAGCAGGATGGGGGCATTTGGGGCAGTTTCCTGTTGACACTCACTTGCACACACCCGTGCACAGTGATGACTGAGGCCTCATCTCCTGAGGTTTCTGTGTGTTTGAAGGGAGTCAAAGAGTTAATCAAAGTGCCGTGCTGTTCGGGCCTGTTTCCCCTGCAGAGGCAATGGAATCCTGTGCCCTCTGGGTGGAGGCGGAGGGTAAATAAATCATACTTCATCCGGGGCATTTATGGGTAAGAAATCTCAGGGAAAATTAGATTCAAATTATTGCAGCTGTTGGTCAGCTCTTCCTGTGAGGTCCTTGTCGATTTTAGGTACGGTCTGCTTACCCTCTCTGTTCCGCTGAAGGCCTTTTTCTCTGAGCAGCAGGCTACGAATGATAAATGTTCACAGCAGCAGCAGAAGTAACTTCCTGTGTTGCCAAGCTGGCCTTTGTTGGGGAACTACAGGTGAATTTAGACCAAGGGACAGTGACCTGTCTGGTGTCAAAAATTGTACAGTAACTGTTCTTTCTAGAATCAGTTCTCCTATATTCTAACGTGTGCAAACACAATGGTAAGCCCTTGAATAGCTGGCCGTGTCTTCTAGCATAGGATAAAAAAAAAAAATCATTGCTCATTGCAAGTGCTTTGCAACATTAACTTAGACCTGGGGTCTGGCAACCCAAATTGTTCAAAACATCTTTGAGAAGAACCAGAAAAGTGGGAACAAGGTTTTCTGGAGCTGAGGTTTAAATGCTCCTCTCAGGAGATCACTGTTCATTGTGCAGCTCGTTCGTCGGACTCAGCAGCCATGAAAAACTCCTGCCCCGGATCACGTGTACATGCTCACAAATGACCACTTCTTTAATACCCTTAAAATACTATGTTTATGTCGGCCTGTATCAATTTATTAAATTACTTTATATCTTCTGTCTCCCTCAGCGTTTCAGATGTGGTCAGAATGGCAACTAAAGCCGACATCCCTCCACACAAGAAGATGCTGGAGTTGGTGCCCTCCTTTGATGAAGAAGATGATTACTGTGAGTGGGTACCGCCCATTCGGTACCTGCTGCCGTGACATCACTGACAAGAAGTTCTGCCAGGAAGATGCATTGGAAATGACCAAACTGCCCTGCTTTTACTGCTGTGACCTGCAGACTGACACTGTCCAGCCTAACGTTGATCCAAGATCCTTATCCAATTTCTTTCTTCTGATAATTTGACATTTACTTTAATGTGATTTATTGAGCCACAGCATAAAGATTTCTGACTCATTTTGGGGTTTGGTTTCCTTTAAAACTAGGGATGTCCTAGTGTAACAGTCAGCCGATATTGGAAAATATTTCGGATATTGTGTTAATGGTCTCGTCAAACCAATGTGGTTCCTGGTTCAAACCCAGAACTCTGTGCTCAAAGAAATTCTGAAGATGCAGTGGATCTGGTTTTTTGCCAAATTTGCTTGAATCAAACATTTTTGGGGGGGTCCAAAGGCTTCAGCTATCAGTATCGGTTAATATCAGAATCATAAATCAAAGCTTTGGACTATATAAGCATAATGTATTATCCTACATCCCTCTTTAAAACGAATGTCTGACTTTAATTATTCTCCATGTTTAACCTGATTTCTGAGACAAAGCAAAAAACAACCCCACCAACACGGGTTGCTATTCTAAATATCAACGTCCAGGTTTGTCATTGAACACATTTTTTTTTTAATTTAGAAAGTCTTCATGGTACAAAACATACAAATGTATAAAAATAGAATCAACTCTGAGTCGCTGGGTCAAATATATCCGATAATGTCGTTACATATGATTGGTAAACGACTTCCTGTTTTCATCAGCGCAGAAAACTGGTAGAAGTCTGTGTCCATTTGGTGCAGTCCAGTGTGAGACTGGTGAAAGAAAGGTTTAAATGTCTGGAGGCCCACAGGGCAGGACATCCGTTGAGGGGCCTCGGCGGCCCGGCTGACCCTCGTGGGGTCCGCGGTTCTCATCTCCACACTCTTGGACATCCCTCCCAGTCTCTTTCGCATGATGTCCAGAATGTCTTTGCCCCGACGGCGGCTTGCAGTGGGCTTCATGTGTGTCGGTTCAGGACTTTCTGGGAGGTCCATCCAGTTCTTAATAAGGTCGGCAAAACTGTTGTCACCCAGAACCAGAGGCTGTCTGTTCCTGCTGCGGCTAAGCAGCAACGTGGACCAGTCCTCTGGGTCACCCACCTCAAATGAGGTCCAACGTTCCAGACAGGCGTCTGAGGTGGATTTCGGCCGAACCCGGCAAGAAAGACCTCGATTTGTGCGCAAACAGGCCGAAGAAGATACCCTAACGTTCCTGCTCCTCCGCAACACCACACCTTCATCCTGCCATGATGCCTCTGAGTAACCTGAGTCAAAGTCCATACTCTTCTCACTGCTAGGGGAGCACTGCGCTAGGCGGTCGTGCTCCTGCCGTTCGCTTTCCTCTTCCTCCAACGGGCTGGCCAGGCAGCAGGCAGAGTCGTACGTTCCTGCCTCACTGGCATCGGACCTCCTCAGCTGAGTGACCTGCTCCTGCTGGGCCTTCTGTCGGCAGTGTCGGGTTGCAGCAAAAGAGCGAACACACGGTTCACTGAGTGGCCTTGGCCGACTTGTCTGCTTGAGGTCCTGCAGGGACCTCATGACGGACTGGACCTGGTTTCTGAGGCTGTCGGTGGAGTCTCCAAAACACAACTGCAGCACAGAACACAGCAATGATTTAGTGGAATAGGGGAAGGCGGAAAGCAAATCTGAACAACTACAGAAAAGAATGTTAAAGTCTTTTTTTTTTTTTACAGCAAATCACTACTTAATAAACTCCCCAGTCAAGGCTTCAGCTGGTCCCTGTAAGACTTCCAGAACGAGGTCAATGGGATTTCTATCAGTTGAGATCATGCTGCTTCACTGCCATATATTCTGCAGGACATTCCTGATAGGCCTCATAACAACCTTCTGGAGACCAGTCCATGAATTAATCCAGATATTATAAAAAAAAAACCTTGACGTGAAGAAAACTTTCCCTGTCTTCCAGAGCTGCAGGGGAAGTTTGAGAAGAATCATGGAGGAGTGGTGGGGCCAACTCATTCTATCAGGACTCCCCCGACTCTCAGGATGAGGACTGGGCTGCATTATAAACCAGGAAATGACTACAGTGTGAAGGAATTAGAAACCGTTTCTGAGCCGTGTTCTTAGAATTGATGATGAAATATAGGAATTTAGTCTTGAAACGGACGCTTCTGTGCCAAGATTTTGCCCTGGAACTAGAGGGACTTTCCTGACTTACTGAGACCCAAAGGTGGGACATCCTGGTCAGGGGAAGGTCTTCTACAGGACTGCTTTACAGTCCAGCGTTTGGACACCGTGGATTTGATAATAAACCCCGACCCCCTAACACTAGCTCTAGTCACTGCAGGAAAATCCATTAAAAGACAAAAAAAATAATAATAACTCGGCCAGGAACTCACCATTAGACCTGGAGGCAGAAGAGTGCAGGACGTCGGAATTCTCTCCCTTCTCCCTAAACCTTAAAGTTTCTCGATCCGCCAATCACTGACGTTACAAACTTCAATCACAATCGTAAAATCCACGCTGCTTCTCTGTCACGTGCCTGTGGGTGTCTCCACTCCTCTGGACCTGAGGGAGCTCAGTCTGCGGACTTTGACGACGCCAAGCTTTTTCCTTGTAACCAATCAGCACAGTGCATCACAAAACCAACCAATAGCAGTTCTCCTTAAATATGATCCATCCCCGTGCAATTACAGCTCCTCGTGTGATCTGACTGCTTGTTATTATTACGGTAAAACGCCAGTTACGTGGAAAATATTAATATTATCATTACAGCGTAGCATGATATTTGATTTGAGAGTTTGTTGGTTAAACCACAGTTAGTTAAACCTTAGTTGAACATTTAGTTCTGAATATGTAATACCGGAGCAGTGAGAGGTGGATGTTAGTGGATTGATAAGTTAGTAGTAGATAGAATGTTAAGGTTAGTAGTAGTTGTAGATTACTAGGTTATTGTTACTGTTATTATTGTTGTGTGTGATGCTGTGCGGTAATTGCAAACTCAATTATTATTGTAATTACAATTCACTATGACTATACGTCCCTTGAGCTTGGCTTGTATTTTTTTTCTTAGTTTATATTTAAAGTATATATACATACACATGTATCTCATACACGTACATATGATATAATATATTCTGACTCACTTTAACTCACTCATATGCAGATATTATTGGATTTACATTTACATGACGCCACCTCGTGGATGTGTGCGCACAGTGGTTCAGCAGCGACTCTGCATATAAACCTTTTCACGCCCTCTGTTGCCGTCGGTCTGTTCACACCTTGACTTTAATGGCTGTTTTCAGTTGCTAATCTCTCCATTTGGTCGAAAGAAGACTCTTATTTCATCTGGAGACCAAAACAAAGGCCTGCGGAGTGAGAGTCTGCCGCTCCTCATTGATGGAGACCACAGTCTGTATTGTAATTCAGTCAAAGACGGTGGGAGACAGCAAGGCCTCCGGGGAAACAGGACGAGGCAGTGGATGTTACAAAATATCTTTAAAGAATTAACACTTTATGGCATCAACGACTACAAAGACTCCAGGTTGTGTTACGTGTCTACGAATGTGTTGTATTAACTTTATGTGGTTACCCAGTATGCAATCTTCACTATTGATTTCGGTATCAATTTATAAGATATTAACCTGGTAACATTGATTTATTTATTTGTGCAAACACCCGTGTGAAAATGATAAATTAAATAAGCTACAATGCTGCCATCTAGCGGGATTCACAGTCATAAACACCCACCTAATTGTGAAACTATTTTGAAGGCACTCATCATATAGTGAAATCAAGGGTTTCCATTATCATAAGACAATAGTGATTCTAAAAAAATAGTATATAAGATGCTAATATCAAGGCAAAATATCGGCCATCTTGTATCATCAGCTCTAGCTAATATATAAGACTGTGGAATTGCACATTGAATTAATTGACCAAATTATTGTGTGTGTGTATATATATATGTATATACATGGGGAGAGGGAGAGAGAGTAGTATATATATACATATACATACTGTATATATACAGTACATAAACTGTACATAAACAGTACATATGCCTTCAGTGACTTTATAACAGTATAATACTGGGACATGAGAATCCACACATATACATTGTATCACTCATTATATTGCCAAGATGCGAGACAACAAAAATATCTCCATACCGGATCGGTCGGGGCCCAGGTTAACAACGACCGCCAAAAAACGGCAAATTTGCACACAGGGACCCAAAAAGTGAAAGCGTATGGCAGAAGGTTTGACAAAGGTTATTCTTAAGGCTAAGGTTTATATGGAGATCAGATGAATGCAGTTCCAAACATGTAAATGGTTCTTTACACCTCCAACGAAGTCTGATTTCAAATAAAAACTCTCCAACAAGGATCTGTACTGTGCCTAGTTATTTAAAAATTAAATCCATCCTTCTTTGTTTCTTCACCAAAAAAATGTTTGACTGCTCTTTTGAACAATTTATCTTCGTGTTTGAGATCCATCAGGGAGTTTTTTCGATGGACATGGAGGCTAATGCTGAAAGCCGTGTCTGTCCAGACATATTTTTGCCGTAGGTTTTTAGACACTTCAATGCCAAGAATGAGTGTTTAACAGAAGTGGTGGATACCTGGATGGCTACAGCCAAACATACCAATGCGAAAGGTGTCCCCCACTCTCACACTCAGATTTTTGATCCGAAGAAAATCAAGGAGATCAGCGAGACTTTTCCCTTCAAAAATGTTTTCAGTCTAGGGAAAACCAAATAAGACGCCGTTGTCATACTCCCGGGAGGGTTTATCCAATCACGGGACATGTACGTGTTACCTACAACGTAGGGCCAGCTAGAAGGCCCTGAGGTCACAATTTCCCGAGATGATTGGCCTGTAAACTGAACAGGCTGTGTCCACTTAATTTATATTAATAAAAAATAAACTGGTTGAGCATCTGGCTAACAATGAATTGCAGTTGTCCAGCCTGGAACTAACAAAGACATGGACAAGCTTCTCAGTTGGGAAGTATCTGACTAACTTTCCTAATATTACAAAGATGAAAGTAATATAAACACCTAGGTTTTTGACAGAGGTGCTAGTGACAAAGTGCTCTATATATATACATATGTTTATATGCAGTATACTGTATATTTGCAACATATTACAGTCCACACTTTCTGGGTTCAGAATTTATTTGGATATATATTCATTCATTTCAAAGAGCAAACGTCATCCCTCGGTCTCAGTGTTGCGGTACATCTAAAATGATAAAGTGAGTAAAGTGTAGTAGAAATAGCCCTAATCCTCACTAAGAAGAAATTCAACGAAGAACCGGTGTAAACACATGTCACAAACATATGGAAAAGAATACAGTAATATACTGAAAAAATAAACAAGAGCTCACACAGTTGCGATACGAACATCATTAAATGTCACACATCACACATGCTTTTTTTTTTTCTTTGTTACTCAGAAATGTAACAGTGTTAGTGTGAAGACACGCAGGCTATGTATGGACAGTCATGCAGAACAATGACTCCTTTCCACAAAGAAGGTTTTAAAAATCCTGAATTAATAAAAAAAACCCAAATGCCAAATTTATTCAAACCAAATTATCAGATCGCTGAGTTTTTACATCATTCACCAAACTATTTTATAAATCAGTGGTTACCCTGCAGGTCAGGGTGTATATTACATCACAGTGTTGACTAAAAAGATTTCATCTGTGGTCAGGGTTTTCCAGAATCTCCTTTGTGAAACAGACTAGTTGTTTCCAGTATTGTGCATAAACATCATATAAAAAAACATTTCCAATTTTTGTCGTTTTACCCATGCTTGTTAGTGATTTGTCTAAAAATAAGCTCTGTGCACTGAAAGGTTCTATGCCCTATCTCTTTGTATATTTCGTTATAAAAACATCTTCTTTTTTTTGGCATGAAGAACAAAATACAAAAAATTAAGACAAACCCCAAACGGGTGAATTTAGAGTGAATAAAAACAGCTTTTTGTTATTTTTATTTTTTTACAGCTTCATTATTGTCTTAGTAAACAAGTAGTGCTTTCATTATATAATTATTTTACACAATGTACTGTACTCTCCACCCAATCCCCGCATAATTAAACTATCCTTATGAAATTTTTTAACGAAAACTCATTGTGGTTGGCTGCTGAACGCGAGACATAAGAAGTACATATACATGGACGTCAGTATACATGTAAATAATCCATAATAAAGTACACAAAAATTTTTTTTATTTGTGATTGTAACAGTTGCAGGTCAGTGATTGTTGAAGTTTGTAAAGTCTTTTATCATGAAAAACAGTTGTTGCGACCTGGTTGTTGCTTTTCGTGCGGTCTGTGTCTGGCAGGTGTTGACCTGCATTAAAAAAAAGATGGTTAAGACAAAATAAATATTAAGAATTGGAAAATTAATTTTTGTTTCCTTTTTTACTCAAGTGGATCCTTAACAAGGATAATCGAGGTCCAAATGTGAGAGATGAGGGAAACACTCAGAGCCTTCAGGGTGTGGCCCAAGAAAAAATATTTTAAAAATCATTGTACGATTTATTTATTATTCAACATTCAGGTTATTGATATAAACTTTAACTAATATTTCTTTGGTATCAATTAGTTGATAATGGAATGTGAAATTGACCAATTACAATATTTCTTCCACTGGTATCTGGGTAAAATAGCAACTCCACCTTGCAAAAACACTTGCAGGGCCCTCAGGTCAGTGGCAACAGATTTTTAGTTTGATAGTTGTCCTTGCCAATCATATGCCAATATTTTTTGGCATATGATATCCTTGAATAGCTAGAGGATAGTATATATACGCGAGTCACTACAAATTAAAATGAGCGTGAATTACAGAAGGAAGCTACAATGGCGATGGAACAGAAAAAAAAGTTAAAAAATTAATTGCACATGAAGTCTTCTCCTCTGAAAGCGCTCTTTCCGATTAAATACATGCAATGAACGCACACTAGAGGTCATTGGACGTCAGTTGACATTGTTCATTGTTACAATTGGTCCTGGATTAGGCCCAGGGTCCAGGTCCTTGGATCACCACTGGTTCCATACCAGATACTGTACAGCAAGGCAGTGGTGTCCTGGTGGTAAAGGAAGGTAAGTGCCACTTTCACACAGATGTGATGGTTAACAGTTTTTCTCACTAATCGCTTGGAAAACCCAGGTATTGTGTTGATGGCTATTCATTAGCGTAGGAAAAATGTTAAAGATTTGTATAAATATAACATAAATATGCTAATAACTGACCAACAATATCAGTCGGCCAATATTACTCAAAATCCCACATTTGAAACAGGTCATGAAGAGAACACAACTTTTTATTAAATCTGTCACAGAGACTGTTTCTAAATAAAAAGTGCCTTATACAGGCCAAAGTAAAATTGTTCTAATCCTACCTTTAGAAAAGACCACAGTCTTTCAGGTTATTTTTAATGATAACGTCAGTGACCGCGTCGAAAACAAACTGGACATTCTTAGTGTCGGTTGCGCAGGTGAAGTGGGTGTAGATCTCCTTGGTGTCCTTCTTCTTATTCAGGTCTTCGAATCTGGTCTGAATGTAACTGGCTGCCTCGTCAAATTTATTGGCTCCTAAAAGAGTCATGAAAACAGTAAACCTTAGGCGAAGTATTGATGGCTCCAACCTTAGCTGTTGTACTACTGGATACCTGTGTACTCTGGGAAGCAGATGGAGAGTGGGCTGCGAGTGATCTTCTCCTCGAAGAGATCCTTCTTGTTCAGGAAGAGGATGATGGAGGTCTCTGTGAACCACTTGTTGTTGCAGATGGAATCGAACAGCTTCATGCTCTCGTGCATCCGGTTCTACAGACAGGAAACATAGGAGTTAAAAGCTGAAAACAAGAAGTGATGAGGAAAGGGTTTGATTGAGTTTCTCCAGAAGTGGGCCATTTCAATCGTCAGCCTTCAGTGACATCATAGTTTTGTGATGTACAGTGGAAGGTTTGTCAAAGGTGATTCTTAATAGTTGGGTTTACATGGAAATTAGATGAGTGCAGTCCTGAACATGTAAGTTGTCCCTTAGACCTTAAACTAAGTCCAATTACCCCACTTATGTGTTGCCTTCTAACGAATGACCAGCTAGAATGCCCGCAACACACTGAACGAGTTGTGTCCATTTACTTAGAGCAGTCGTTCTTAACCTTTTTGGAGCTATTAAACCCTACCAGTTTCATGTTCGCATTCACTGAACCCTACTTTAGGTGTTGACCTCCGCGGTATCTTGACCTCCACGGCAGAGGCTCCACCAAACCCCTGAGACTGACCCATCGAACCTTAGGGTTCGATCTAACCCAGGTTAAGAATCACTGACTTAGAGTAAGTGAATGGACACAACACGTAAGTGGGGTAATCTGACTTTGTTGAAGGTCTAGGGCAGGGGTGCTCACACTTTTTCAGCATGGGAGCTACTTTTGAAATGACCAAGTCAAAATGATCTACCCATTATATTTATTGAGAAATATATTGAGGATTCTTGCAACTTATGTTGATGTACAACCGCATATGTTGCACAATACAACATAATTATGCACATTTTTTGCCATTACCTGAGTTCATTCCGTATGAAAGTGATACGTATTTTTTTCTTCTTACTTGGTCCAGCTCCCCAACTCATATTTATACCCTAACTTACATTTAAGAGAAAAAAACTGAGCGAGAAATTAGGATGTAACTAACGACTAGCTTGTTAGCTTTGCAACGCTCAGGGGCGTTGTTTGAGCACGCACAGTGTACCTAATAATTAGATGACATCTGACTGGTTGTCCTGTGTATCAATCAAGTGACGGGATGGCTGATAGGCTGAAGTCTAGTTTTTATTTAAAACAACTCAACTTTATTTGTATAGCGTCAGTTCATGACAATGTCATGCGATCTACCAATAGTACCTTGGAGATCGACTGGTAGATCACGATCGACCTATTGAGCACCCCTGATCTAGGATATAAAGATATTAGAAGAGTCTGACTTGGGTCTGAGAGCCATAATGAAGGGCAAAACTTCCAAAGGAAACAACGCAAATCTAAGCAAGATAATGCAGCGCACT